>PISX010030843.1:0-18189 GCA_004024625.1 Mellivora capensis | reverse complement strand
CTGGGGGAGGGGCCTGTTGTAGTGATTCTCAAGTGTCTTTGCCCGAGGCAGAGCTGCACCGCCCTTACCAGGGGCCGGGCTGAGTAATCCGCTCGGTTTCGCTTTCGGGAGCTTTTGTTCCCTGAGCGCTTTCCGTAGAGTCCGGAGGACGGGAATGAAAATGGCGGCCTCCTAGTCTCCGGCCCGGAAGAGCTGAGATGCTGGGCTCCACTCCTCAGAGAAAAGCCCTGGCTACTCCCGTCTCCCTCGCCTCTGGCCGCGCTCCGAGCTCACCCAGCCTGCGACCGGTTCAAGGTAACCCCGAGCTGAGAGCTCACTCCTCGGCTCTGTCTCTGTAGCCGGCTTCCCCGCTCCGATACCTGCTAGCTCTGCGACACTCAGACACCCCCGATCCTTTTGTGACCCTGCGGGACCTGGGGCCACGCTGACCCCGTGTGGGCTTCACCCCGGTTTAGCCTCTGGAGCGATGTCCCTCCATGGAGCAGACTTTTAAAAGTCCCAATTTAGTGCTCAGTTGCTCCGCCACTTGCCGGGAGCCGGCCCCTCCCCCGTGGTCTATCTTCCTGTCGCTTTTGATTCACTTCTCTGCCAGTCCTACCTTCCAGAAAGTGGCCGATTTTCTGTTTCCAGAATTGCTGTTCTTCCTCTCTTTGATCTCCCGTTGGATTTGTAGGTGTTCGCAACGGTTTGATAAGCTATCTAGCTGATCTCCTGCTACCTGATGTCGTCTCAGCTGCTACTTCTCCGCCATCTTGACCGCTCGACATAGAGTTTTTGACTCTACAGTCTTGGAAATGGATTTTGTGGATAACATTTTAAACAAAGACATTGTTTTTGTGTCTAACCCTAAGTATTGCTTCTATCTTCCACCTCTGACAGCAAGGAAGTTAATTTTTATCCCTTAAATGTACATGGAAATTCACCATATATTTTGGAGAGAGAGTGGAGGGGGGAGGGGCAGGAGAAGAGAGAGAGAGAGAATCTTTTTATTTTTTATTTATTCATTTAAAAAATATTTTATTTATTTATTTGACAAAGAGAGAAAGACAGTGAGAGAGAGCACAAGCAGGGGGAGTGAGAGAGGGAGAAGCAAGCCTCCTGCTGAGCAGGGAGCTTAAGGCAGGGCTCCATCTCATGACCTGAGCTGAAGGCAGACACTTAATGACTGAGCCAACCATGTGCCCTGGGAGAGAGAAAAATCTTAAGTCGGCTCCACACTCAGTGCAGAGCCTGATGTGGGGGCTTCATTTTATGACCCTGAGATCATGACATGAGCTGAAATCAAGAGTAGTTTGCTTAACCTACTGAGCCACCCAGGTGCCCCAAGAAATTCACCATATTTTTAAAATAAAGCTTGGTAAAAAAGTATAATTTCTGCTAACATGATGGCACTGTTCTGTTTTTGGTGCTTTATAGTATTTAAGAACAATCTGTCTTGTGATTTCTACCTCAAAAGTGAAAAAATACATTTCAAAAGCAACTTGCTTTGGGATTTGAGAAAATGCTAACAGTTGTTGATTAACTCTATAGTTCTGTCAAAACAATAAAATATTATTGAATAAGTATTATTATTATGTCTTTATGAAATAGCTCAATAATAACTATAAAATATAAAAATATAAATAATATATAAATAGTATTTTCCCTCTTTTCCTTTTCAAATTGCTCATTGATCTACACGTGACCCCATGACAGGTACAGATTATATGGGGATTCGATGACAAAGATAGAAGTAGAAGCTATAGTCCAGGCTTCTAGTCCAGGCTTGTTTTACTAGTTGGCATTTCCTTTTATGCTTCACTAAGTTAAAATTTTTGAGTTTTATGAGAAAAATTAAATTCTAATTCTATTTTATATCTCATTTTTATTTCCAAGAAATCATTAAAGTGATTTCATGTCTCAATTTCAATAAGTATGAAGACAGAAAAATTTGAGAAAAATCCAGAAAAACAAAAATGAAAATTCTGAGTATTTTCCCTCTGTGAGAAAATGAGGCCATTTGTCGTATCCACCAACACTGTTACTCAGTTTATGGATGTGTTCATACCTTCAAGCCCTACAGGAGAATAGTGACCAACGGTGTGATAAGTTTAAGGGGCTTAAAAGGGTTGCTACATGAAAATATCTCCTCCATTAGCTCATCTAAAATTTTCAGCACCAGAATTCTTTCTAGCATAAAGCACTATTTACATTAAGTAGCTATTAAAATATATGTTATCTAGGAAAGATAATACATGTTCTAGTCCCCATTTTCATTTGTGCAAGGGAGGTTGTCAGGTTTGCCTGCTGAATACCTGGATAACAGACAATTCCTGACCCAAAGAAACTCAGACAAGATTCTTTTTGATGGTGATAGAAGAAGATCAGTAATGTTCTGCACACACACACACACACACACACGTATTTCCATTATGCTCCTATAGTTCATACTGGTAAAAGTTGTCCCTCAACATTTTCCTTCTTCCACATTATCCAGTTGCTTGGATAACTTGGAATTCAACTCTGGCATAAGAGAAGTAAAATATCATCTTATTGATATGCTGCTTTTTAAGCATTAAGGTTGTAGCTTTGACATAATGAATTAACTCTCCCACAAAATAGACTTGCATAATTTGGAAATCTGAGCAGCTTTATGTTAAAATATCCAATAATCATTCAAAATTTCACCTTGAACCTGCTCTGTGACATCTATGCAACAGGGATTTGCAGATGGGTTATAATCTGTCTTTGCCCTCCTGTGGGATGTTACTTGACTAATGAGTAGTTTACTAATGAATTTTAATTTCATTCTGACTTCTTCAATTAGGATATCCATTCAGTGCACACAACACTTTATCACTAAACTAGCACATTCCACGTGATTTCTTTATCATCTTTCTAAGAAACTGTGGACCAATGGACAGCAAAATAGTGGCAAAGGCTGAAATTGGTCACAAGGGCTTTTTCCCCATACTATTTGATATGGTTCTTATACAATCTGACTCCAAAAAATATTTTAAAGTGTAGAAATGTAGACGCCTGGGTGGCTCAGTAGGTTAAGCGTCTGCCTTCAGTTTGGGTCATGATTCCAGGGTGCTAGGATTGAGTCCCACCCACATCAGACTGCCTGCTCAGTGGGGAGCCTGCTTCTCCCTCTCTCCTTGCTCCTCCCACTTGCTGATGCTCTTTCTCTGTCTCTGTCAAATAAATATATAAAATCTTTGGAAAAAAAACAGGTTTAAAAAAAATTAAGTGTGGAGATGTGGCTATCACTTTAGTTCAGATCCTTATTTTTCTCCCTCATAATCTATGAAGGGATATCCTTTTATCATTTAAATGTTTTAAATTATTCTCATACATGTGTGCAAAAATTAAATATCCCAGAATAATTTGGTACCACTGCTCCCCATTTTTTTCACTCCATTGAGACAACTACTTTTAACTATATATATATATTTTCTTATATTTTTAATATTTAAAAAATGATTGTTACTATTTCTTTTCTTAATACATCTATTTCTTGACTTTTCAACTTTAATTTTGTGTTTTAACATAGTACCGTGCTAGGATTTAGTTCTCACATTTTCTTTCTTTTTTTTTTTTTTTTTTAAAGAGAATCTTTTTTTTTTTTTTTTAATTTATTTATTTGTCAGAGAGAGAGGGAGAGAGAGCGAATGAGCACAGGCAGACAGAGTGGCAGGCAGAGGCAGAGGGAGAAGCAGGCTCCCTGCTGAGCAAGGAGCCCAATGTGGGACTCCATCCCAGGATGCTGGGATCATGACCTGAGCCGAAGGCAGCCGCTTAACCAACTGAGCCACCTAGGTGTCCCTAGTTCTCACATTTTCAATGTTACTTTTTAACAGTATCTGATTCTCATTTTGTGAGTGTAATAATGGATGTCCTTGAAGATGCTCTTTAGGCTCTCTCCCTCCCGCTCTCTTTTCTTTCCTTCCTTCCCTCTTTTGTTTCCTTCATTGAGTTTTTCTGGTTCCCTGCATTATCTTAGTATCTTCTAGGGTCCATTTTCTTTTTATCTCTGTCTCCTTACCTGGGTTGTAAGAATTCTTCAAATGTCCAATAGTTCTCATTTGGTCATTACTAATAAGAGAAAATGAATGAGGACTTTTCGATAAACTGAGCTGGTAGAGCCGAGGACGGACAGAAGATAGAATGCAAAATCAAGGGAATATAATCCATGGTATTGTAACAGTGTTGTATGGTGACAGATGGTAACTAGGCTTGTGGTGAGCACAATATATAACATACAACGTTGTCAAATCCCTGTTATATACCTGAAATGAATGTAACATTGTATGTCAACTATATTTCAATTGAGAAAAACATAGAGTGAAGGAATGGGAAACTGAGTTGGGTTTCTGTTTACATGGATAGAACTTTGGGGTGGTAAGTAGTGTTTAGCACATGGGGAATTGACTATTTCACTGAAGACTCCTCAAATGCCCGAATCTAGAGAGTATTCTTCCACTATACTACACAAAAATTGTACAGAATTTCCACAGATTTTCCTGTGTTTAAAAGGTTAACAATTGGCTAGAGTTTTCAATTAGTACCTAATTAGTAACTTTTAAAAAAAAAGCCTACTTTTTACTTTCTTCCTGGGGTAAATCTGACATAAGTGAGTTTGGAATCATTCTTTTTTCTTTTTCTTTTTCTTTAAGCATATTCTTTTGTTTTTTTTCATTATTGTTAGTCTCACTATACAGTCACCAAATATTCTCCATATGTTTACTGAGCAGGGATCATGTGCCAGATGTTGTTCTAGGTGTCAGGAATGCACTATACAAGTAAGCAAGTAAGCTCCTCATGGAGCTTATATCCTAATAGGGGAGACATTTCTTCTACTTCTCATGAGGCTGAACATTTTAAAATCTGATTATTGGCCTGAGGATTTCCTTTTTTGAATTACCTTTTCATGAGCCTTGTGCATTTTCCTATTGGGGTGTTTTCTTTTGTTATTATTTTATAGGAGGTTTTGTATTTCAGAGAAAATAACCATTTGTGTCCTACATTTTGTAAATTAAATCAGCAAAGAGGTACCGTAATTGTCTCATCAGATTTAGAAAAATTATGAAAATAATATCTAGTACTAGTAATGATGCAAGGAAATGGGCACCATCTTACATCCCTTATGAAGTGTGAATTGATGCAACATTTAAAAAGTAACTTGGAGATTTCTATTCAAATTTAAAAGTCAAATAGCATTGATTAGTAATCACATTTTCAAACACCAGCAGATGAAGATATTGCATACTGAATACATTATTTTCCTTAGTAGGAATAGGAGACAATATAAAAATGATGATGACTAATGCTTCTGCTAAAGTTATTTGTGTTGCTGTTATATAAACTCAGTTCTTTATCTATTTCTATAATTATCAGTAAAGTACATTGTGTCCAAGGATATATTAGATTTGGAAGTCACCTAAAAAATTCTCTTAGATTTCATCTCTGGGACCATTCACAGCAGGACAAGGAGAACGTGTGTATAAGCAATACTTAAACAGACCTCAATGTGAAAGAATTTTATATATTGTAATATATCATGGTATGAAATATTGTACAATTTAAATTATGAATTTGATCTAAATATATTGATTTTATTTCTTAATGCATTATTAAATGAAAAGCAAGTTGCAGAATGTATACTATATAATGTTATTATAAAACAAAAAAATAAAACTTGTAAATATGTTTATTTGACTGTAAAAGAAATCAGAGAGATTCATATCAGATTGTTACCTAACAGGTGTGGAAAAGGAAGAATACAGGGGCATACTTAGCCTGTTCTTTATGACTGTTTAGACTTCTAAATTTTTCTTTAAACAAGTATGCATTATTTTAAAAATAACTAAAGGAACTTTTTATAAAAGAAACCCCAAACAACCAAGTATACTATGATACGTGCCTTAGAATTTTCAGATCAGAGTCTTTGGGATGAAAGTATTAGGATTTAAACTTTTAATGTGCTCCTGAAAGCACACTTTAATGTTGGACTCAGTCACTTAGAGGAAATAGATAATTAGGAAAATAATAAAAATTATTTAGTATACCCAGATTAAGATTTATCATATATACATACAAATAACATGAATTAAGTTTAATGACTAAATTAAAGAACTCACCATAATATGTAGTCCTGAAGGACAAAGTTTTTTGGACATTGATCACAAGGCATGTTTGCAATATAGTTATTAATGAATTTTGCTATTTCAAAATAGTCAACAATTCCCTTTACTGAAGATGTTCAGAAGAATGTGTGCAGTACACTAGGAGAACCGTTTCAAATGAGGACTTACAAAAAGTTTTTATCAATGTAACATCATTGGAGTGGGTGCATAGTCACCCAGAATAATTCATTTGATGGTAAAGACTGGTTTTTATGTAAAAATTCTGATATGAATACAATCCAGCTGGGTTCTAATGTATTCAAGGCTACCACCTACAGGACAAAGCATGGTAATAAAAAGTAGGAATCCTGGGGGTGCCTGGGTGGTTCAGTCATTAAGCGTCTGCCTTTGGCTCACTCATGTCATGATCCCAGGGTCCTGAGAATGAGCCCCACATCCGGCTTCCTGCTCCATGGGGAGCCTGCTTCTCCCTCTCCTTCTTCCCCTGCTTGTGTTCCCTCTCTCACTGACTCTCTATCAAATAAATAAATAAAATCTTCCAAAAAAAAAAAAAAGAGGAATCCTGGATGTGGGTCATGGGGGAGGCAGAAGTCTGGTATAGAACTAACTGCCAGGCAGAGTGGGTAGCAAACAGAAACAGGCAGAGCCCCTCCCCTCCCCCCCCCAAGGAGCATGAGGCACTCTAATATTTTCTTGCTAGAGTTGGAGATCAAAGACAATCCAGTCTCATGGTAGCAGTAATTTCCAGAAAGTGACAGTAGCCAGACTCTGGGAGGTGGCATAACTAGTATCAGTGATCTCTTGAGTTTGAATTGAGTAAGAGCGAGACTTTCTTATTCCAAGTCAGTTTTGCATGTCTTCTGTCTGGCTGCTGTTTTTTTTCTGTGCTTTAAAAACTTATGAATGCACACCACATTTGCTTATCATATATGAAGATGTAATTGTGTGATGAACAATTGCTGTTTCTGTGCCTCCATATCCTTCGTTCTTCTGAGAACAGTAAACTGACTTGGTTCTAGAGATCTGTTCTTTTCTCCATCCCCCCACTAATGTTCCTCACTGGAGCTGACTTAACTCCTGGCTCGAGGAGTGGTCATGGAGTACTGAGATTGAGCAAACTGGAGTTCATGGGTCCCCTACTCACAGTGATTGGTTTAGGAATGCACACATGTCCCAAACAACTCAATTGGGCATGTCAAGAGATATCCCAGTATTTTGTCTGTGTGTTTGAGACTGGAAAGAAAACCCTACAAAAATAACAGAATTTGAACCTGAGAGTATGATCTGAAGTTGTGGGCAGTGATGGTGTTACCAAATATTGCATAGACTATAGCTAACACAGAGCCAGCAGTTGGAAAATGAGCAGGTCCGAGATCCAGAGATCAAGCCCTTACTTAGATCAAGCTGCATCCAAAGCCCATGGATTTTTCAATTATGTAACCAACAATTTCTCCTTATTGTTTAATTCAGTTTAAATTTTGTTTTCTGTCATTTACAACTGAAAGAGCCCTGGGTAATTATGGCAGATTAAAGATGGCTGCAAATTCTTTGACACCATCTTTATTTAGAGATTGAGTCTGTGATCCCTACTCCTCCCCCTTGAATTGTGGAGGGCTCCTTGACTGCTATGCCTCATAGAAAATGGCAGAGACATACCGTGTCAGCTTCTAGTTCCAGGCCTTAAGAAACTGGTAGAAATAGAATCTCTGGAAGCTCTGAGACACTGTGGAAGAAGTCCCGCATCCTGGAGTAAGTGCTTTGGGGAATGGTCCTAGATGAGAACAGCCTTCCAGCCAAGACATGGGGCATGTGACAAAAGCTGTCTTGGATTCTCCAGACTGGTTTATCCATTTGAAATCCATTGAATTAGAGAAAATAGGTAGCAGAATACCAGAGTTACTTCTGTTAGTGATACTCCATGGAGCCAAAAGAGTCACCTAGCTGAGCTCTGACTAAATACTTGACTCACAAACTTGTTGGATATACTAAAATGGCTAGGTTTGGGGGTCTTCATGCAGCAATAGGTAACCTAAAAATATTTTTTTTTACTTATTAAAATTTAAACAGCTACTTAATTATTCACCTGTTGCTAATTAGTTTCTTCTTCTTCTTTCTTTTACTGTTATATATAGCCAGGAGGTGTTAAAGAGTAAGAAAAGGTTTTCTTTCTTAGGATGATGGTGATAAACAAGATGAGGTCCTTCTCATGTGAAAGGTGAAAATAAGACTTCCGATTTCTTAGGTGTGAGCTACATCAGACAGAGTGTTTGGTCAATATTGTAATTTTAATCAAATTATGTAACTTGTTTGGTCCTTGTTCTTTAGTTAATAAGGTATACCCTATTATGTAGCTAAATATAAGTTTTAATGAATATATACACATATGTACATATACATATCTTATATAGTATATATGTAAAAGCATATCATAAATTATAATTATCTGTACACAGTTTAAGTTACCATTACACTCTTACTCCTAAATTCATATATAGAACATGTGCTTCAAGAACATATTTATGATTAAAAATCGATTCATATTATGACCACCACCACCTGTATTTTCTTTTGTGCAGCTGTACACATATTCTGGTGTGAAAAGCTATTTACATTGGAAGGAAGATTTAAAATTATAGCTAAGAAGAAACAAATTCAAGGGAAAAATAAAACCTTCACAGAAGATTTGGTGAAAATGTGGGAATTCAAATGAATAAGACATTTGTGGTCAAAAGTAACATGTAAGTATCACATTGAGAGGAAGTGTGCTATGACAGATTTTGGCTCAGAATATATGATTCAGATTCTAGCCCTGACACTCACTAGCCATTTATTTAGGACTCATATTTGTACCCTTTATAAGCTGTACAGATAATATTGTTTTCTTTCCTTTTTTTTTTTTAAGATTTGTTTGATAGAGAGAGAGAGAGAGAATGTACGAGTGGGAAGGGCAGAGGGAGAGAGAGAGAGACTCTGAAGCACATTCCCTGCTGAAAGCAGAGCCCAACTCAAAGCTTCATCTCAGGACCCTGAGATCACAACCTGAGCTGAAATCTGGAGTTGGATGCTTACACCCAGATACCCCAAAATTGTCTTCTTTTGTGCATAATTTATTAACTTATCTTGAAGGCAACCCTTAAGTGTGAGTGGTACCTGCAGAAAGTCTATGGTCTGAAAAAAAGGAGTATCTGCAATTATTTCTTGTATGTATGTGTTCAGAAGGTATCTGTTAAAAAAATGTGTCATTCCTTTACATGCTTAACATCTATTGTTTCTTGTTCCTCCAGTATTGTAAATGAATGGAGAAAGATACAGCTGTAGACCATTGTTCACAAAGCTCCAAATTTACTTAAAAAGTAATGCAAAATTATGTGCATTGAAAATTGCTTTGATGCAATTAAAATTTAATAAAGTTAGAGCTGCTCATTTAATTATTTTCTGACATTCTATAAATATTAAACAATGGCTTATTTCTTTATTTTCAGAAGAAGATAATTGCAAACATTACTGTTGTCTGGAAAGAGTCACTGTCGGGGCTCCTCATTCCTTTTGTTGTTATGAAGCAACATTTTCATAACATCCTTTTTAACGGGTGTTGAGTGATGCTTGATTTCTTTGCCTTTCCTGCTTTGTGACTCAGAAGCCTAATTTTAAATGATGTAATTTTTCATTTTAAAACTTTCTTAGGTCTCTGTAATGATTTAAGCCTATCAATATTTCCTGCTTGGTTTCTAGCCTACAGCTGAGTTGTGAAAAACATTATGATTTTTTCCTCCAGAAGTTCTATTTGATGCTTTAGTTCATAAAATTGAAAAAACAAAAAAAAAAAATTTGCAATCCTATTTCCATTAACCAGCCCCTGACATGAGGCTTTATATCCAGACATTTTTCCTAGCATGGTCACACTACAACTGATGCCCTGTTTTACCAGTTCTTTCTACCTGAGCTTACTAGATTAGAGTTCGTAGACCACCTCAATCAAAATTGCCCTTAGGAGCTTGTTAAAAATGAAGGCTCCTACATCTCATACACAGGATTCTAATTTAGTCAAGTGGAATGGAACCCAAGGATCTACATTTTTAATAAGTGTCCCCAGGAGGTTTTTATGGATACCTACAATAATCAACACAATAAATACTAGACCCACTGGTAGTCAAGTTTCCCTATACATATAATGTTTACTCACAGAAAATGAAATGGAAAATAGTGATAATAATTTGACTAGTTTTTTGGGAAAAATCCTTAGTGTGCAGAAATATCTACTTGGAGGATTATACGACTCATTTAATTATAGAATTGAAAATCTTACAACCTCATTTACTTCTCTCAATGGCTATAGCAATGGATAAGAGCTTACGTAAAAATCAGCTAAACAGTTGTTCCCATTTTTGTGGTTTTAAAATATGTTCACAAATTTGATATTCCTCCCTCCAAAAAAGGCAGCCAAAGCCCTCGCTTTTCTTTTCTTTTCTTTTTTTCCTCCCTTTTCTGAATGTGGGCTGTATTTAGTGATTCTCTTCAAAGGAATAGAATACCATGAAACTGACAGTGTGTTATTTCTGAGGCTAGGTCACAAAAGACACTGTGAATTCTTTGTTCAGCTTTCTTTATTCTGGGGGAAGCAAGCTCCCATGTTGTGAGGCTTCTTCAGAAGCCCTGGGAAAGCCCAGGTGTGGAGACTCTGAGATCTCTCGCTGGTCAGTCATGAGAGTAAGCCACCTTTAAAGTAGATCCTAAAACCCTAACCAAGCTGTTGGATGACAGTCGCTCTTGTTGACATCTGGGCTGACATGGAGTCAGCACTGCCCAGCCAAGCTATCTCCAAATCTCTGACTCACAGAAACCAGAAGAGCTATTAAAGTTCATTGTTGTTTAAGCTACCAAGTTTTGGATATTCACCAATAAATAACCAGTAAACACAATCAGATAGCTAAATTACTTGCTAATATCCTTATCACTCCATTTTATAAATAACTTATTGAAAACATTTACATATCCAGTCATCTAACAACTCATGCTAAAGATTGAAGGTAGCTCATAGGGCTGTGTTCATCTACTTTTGCCTTCACCATACCTTTTTGTTATTCCCCCAGCTAAATGGCTAAGCTTCTTTCTAAACATTATTTATTTATTTATTTATTTATATTTCTAATTTTTTTTTTTTTAGAGATGGAGGGGGCAGTTAGAGAGAGAATCCTGAGTAGGCTCCATGCCCAGTGCAGAGCCCAAAGTGGTACTCTATCTCACAACCCGGAGATCCTGACCTGAGCCAAAATAAAGAGTTGGATGCTTAACAGGTTGACCGAGCCAGGTCCCCCTAACCACTACATTTTTTGAAAAAGGGTATTTTAGCAATAATATTACTCAACAAGTAAGTGGGAAAATTGGTATTTTTTTTCCCTTTGGGTCATCTATTTTTTCAACAAATATTTATTGAGACCTATTATGTGCCAATCACTCTTCTAGAATCTTAGTATACATCAGTCAGCAGAAGAGACAAAAAAAAAAAATCCCTGCTCCCATGGAACTTACATCTCAGTATTAGTTAGTAATTGTTCCTTAAATAAAGATGCATTGAGGACATGCTACGTACACATAGAAAATATGTATATGGCCTAGACCCTGCCTTCGCTTAAGCTATCATGTACCTTCCACATGAATGCATTATTGTGAACTCAACAGTCTTCAAAAGTGAACTTTTAAACAACTTTTGTGTCAATTAAAATGTATATTGCAGTGACAAAATAAATTAAGATAGCAATTTTGCCTGTCTCCCGTCTTTTGATTATTCATACACATGTAATAAAAATGTTTGAGTTCTTCAGATCACTCTCTCTGTCAGCCTGTCACATTTTAATGTCAACTCTGTTCATTAGGGACATTCTACCCAGGGGGCTTTTTATCTTTTGTTTCATTTAGTAGAGAGTGAGAATGTCACAAGGAATGTGACTCGTTTTTGCATAACAGCTTCCTGATATACCAGCAAGCATACAATAAGAAGGGAGACAGGGTAGCTGTTTTTTTCCAAGCTGAGGATGACACTGTCTATCATTTTTATAGCATTTATATTAAAACTGTATGTTCTTGGATTTATCAGTGATCTATAAAAATATACTGTAAACATAAAATGATAAATGCAGGTTTACAAATGTAACATACAATGGCAGTGTAATTAGTAATAGTTGTTAGTGATAACAGATGTTCATAGATTTAAAATTTTCATTCTTTTTAAAAAAGTTTATAGACCAGTAGTTACTTAAGTTCAGATTCATCAGTTTACAGATGAGAAACCACTCAAGAAATTTTAGTCAAAATTAGCATTTGGCAGAAAAGTGACAAAATTCCTAGCCTGTGACTCAGCCTATGGTCTTTGTCAATGCACTGAGGTTTTACCTCATTATTATGTATAGAAAGAAGCAGAGAAACAGTCATTTCACAAGTGCTTAATTTTTCATCTTACAAAAAGTAAGTTCAAACTTTAATGTCTTACATTCTCAATTATTTGTTACGCCAATGTGAATTCTTTGTTATTTTTATTTTTATTTTTATTTTTATTTTAAAATGGAGTTAACTGGAGAAAATGGCATTACAGGAAGTTTTTAAGATAGAGAAAAATCTATAAAATCACTGATGCAAAAAATTGCATTTACTTCTGTACTCTTACATTCTAGTTTTTAAGGTAACTGTACTATAGCAAACATGCAATTATGTGTATTACTTAATACTTACTTAATATTAATTATTAACTTAATACTTAATACTTTATATTACTTAATATTCCATAGGTTGCTTAATTTTTGTATTACAAACACTATTGCAAGTAATATTTTGTGTATTGGGCTTTGTATATTTATAATTATCTTTCTTTCATTATAATTAATTTTTGAGGAACATTAATAAGCTAAGAGATATGGACATATATGCTCTTGATACGAATTTCTATACCATTTGCCCAAAAGGCATGGTGCTAATTCTCCATGCTGTTAGCAATGGAACACCACTGAAGGTAAATAAATCTTTTTTCTGTTTTTTCCCCCTCACTATTTTTCCATCACTTAATCCACAGACTAGTACAAAGTAAACACCTACAAGTTATTGCTAAATGGATAAATAAATATAAAGGTACCAGCTTCTATTCCACCCAAATGTTTACGCTACTGCTTTGGACATTACTCTTGTAAAATATTTGGGTTTAATTAGCCATTTATATAAATTTTAGTGTTTTTAATTATAATCAATATAGATCCTAACTTTCCAGTCACTAAGTGAGTATCTGCTTATGTATATTTCCAGAACTTTTAAACTATTTGTACACTGTGAAAACAATCCAGTCATACTCTAGAGTCTCTGGGGTAAGATGAAAACTCAATACCCATAAATTGGGAAAGAACTGGGGCTTGTCAAGTAATAGGAAGTGTACTGAACTCCATGTTTCATGTTGTCATCTTTAAGGTTTTGAAAATTGTGATAAATTCAGGGTGCCAATTGTTAGAATGATCATATAATTTGTGAACTGAAACACTTTTGATTAAAAGGGGTTGTTTTTCATAAGTAGGCTGGAACAGCAAGCATAAACTGGGAATATTCTATAAAAGTCAGAATGCAGTTACTCTGATAATGGACATAATAAAACTTTATTCTAAAGTTAGTTTTGTCTCCAAACTTCCGTCTATATTATTAAGCAAGGGCATTCTTCTAAAAGAAAGGTGTTGGGGAAAGAAAGTCCATTCAAGCTGTGTTGTTAGAGAGAGTTCTTGTAGATGGGTAGAGATCCATGTCACAAGGGCATTAGAGGAGAGGAAATTCAAAAACAGGGACAACAAGGTAAACTAGAAATGGCCTTGAGATTTCCCCAGGCCTGTAACCAAGTATGGGTGCTGTTAGCAAAAGTGGGCAATTGGAACTGTTCAGAAAGTATTAGAACTACCATGGAATTGTCCAGGCAAGAGTCAGGAGGGAGATAAAATAAGCCTTTTGTGGAAGGTGGAACCACATGGGGACAAAGCCACTGCCAATGGCACATCTCTGAGGCAGAGGTGAGAGTGGGACTTACCCCTGGCTTCTCCCTTCCTGCTGCTCTCTGGTCTGTCTTTGATCCAACCAGAGATTAGTTCCCAAAGGAGCCTGGGGATTATACTTTGCAGAGTCAGCCCCACACCCCCACACCCTCTTCTGTGATATCAGACAGAAAAGTGCAAGGGAGGAGGTTGGATCTGAAATCAACTAGGAAAATGGTCACCACACCCAACATAATTACATAGAAAGGGAATGAAAAGCAACATAGGAGCCCAACTGGCTCATTAGTGGGCTGCACTGTTCAGATCTGAGGTATAGGAGGACACAATGTGATTTTTCATGTGAGCTACAGTCATGTATTAGTCATTACAGGATTCCTTGGGAACTTAGAACCAAGTAATAGGCACTGATCTGAAAGGCTCTGGAAGATATAATGTATTTAGTCAAGGGCATAGGGCAGTGCAATTCTGACTTTTTTGTTGTTCATTAGAACTTGTAAGACTTGTGGGTATAATAAATAAATAAATAAATAACCTAAGATGTGTTTTACTCTTGGCTTAAAATTTGGCGTTTATCTCTTTCACTGAGAGATAAGTAGGAGAAAAGTCAATAAAGAAATAGAGTTCACTGGAATTAAAAATCTTGATGCATATTACTAATTAGTAATTAGAGTGATCTCTTTCTTTATACTTCAGAAGTACATGGAGTGTGTCTATCACTTGAGAGGACATGCTGCTTTTGTCTTACCCTCAATGTCTATAATTTAGCTTTTGATTTCTTACCTTTTGACACCTCATAATTTGCGTGGTCATCAACATGGTCCATATATCATTCAGACTATGAGACTCACTGAAGCAACAAGAATCAAGAATTCTTCCATATCAATTGGAGAAAAGCTCCTCTTCTGAGAAGGAAAATAACTGCTGGCTAAAGTCTAATTAGAATTCTAAATTATGGGCTTCAAAATTCTTAATCACTAGGATTCTCTCTGCTTAGTTGATCTCATTTTCTGTAACATTTAAAGTCAAACACTGTGCTCCACAAAAGCGAATATATTCATTTTCACCCACGCAAAGCTCTGCAGACTCAACCTCAAATCCTGGTCTCCTAATTTCACAGTCTAATGCTGACTCATTGCTTTCCACAAGTTGACTTTTAAAAATTTTTGTTTTTTTATTTTATAATTTATCTTCACCATGATGACTTATCTAACTATAGTTAGAATAATCATGAGATTTTATTATCCAAATCGATACACTTTTAAGAGTAGGCTGTTATTTGTAATTTTACCAGGAATAGGCAACATCCACAACTGTCCCTGGCAAACCCAGATATATGGTCCACCCTAACTGTAGCCCTAATCGTGCCGTAAGCCTCTGAGCATCATAAACACATTTAAATAAATACAGATTTATACATATATTCTTTCACTCTTTTCCTTCCCCATATTTTCCCACTGGTTATTTATTATAACTTTGATCTTGCTCAAGATCCAAGGAAAATATTATTTCCATATTTAAATGTATGAGTTTTAAATGTATGAGTTTTCCTAAACTTTTACCTAAACTGAGAGTGGAGTTAGAGGGAAAGAGAGAGAAGCAGGTTTGCAGCTTACCAGGGAACCACAGGTGGGACTCCATCTGAGCACCCTAAGATCATGACCTGAGCTGAAGGCAGAGGCTTAACCCCCTGAGCCACCCAGCCCCAAACATCAGTTCTTAAAGAAGTTAGGGGTAAACAATATCTCTGGTACTGAAGAAGCAAATATGTTCACAATCCAAGAAACTGTGATCTATTTTCACAGCCCTAAAGGTCAGGCATCCCTGGCAGTGAACACTTTCATCAATCCAGGCCACGCTGACACAGAGCAGCTGACAGAAATGCTGCCCAGTATCTTAAGCCAACTTGGTGCAGACAGTTTGACTAATGTAAGAAGACTGGCTGAAGCTCTGCCCACGCCGTCTGTGGAGAGAAAAGCCCCACTCGCTATCGTAGAGGAGGATGATGATGAAATTTCAGATTTTGTGGAGAATCTTGATGAAGCTTCCAAGAATGAAGCAAACTGAATTGAATCAGCTTCTGAAGAAAACAAAACTTGAAGAAGTTACTGGGAGCTGCTTTTTCATATTATGACTGCTTTTAAAAATTTCATTCATGGATCTTATAAAACCTAGATTTCTAATATTTTTAAGCCCAAGCCCGTTGGACACTGCAGCTCTTTCCAGTTTTTGCTTATACACAATTCATTCTTTGCAGCTAATTAAGCTGATGAAGCCTGGGAATAAAGTTTGAAGTAAGGTTAATAAAGTTCTTTGCCTAGTTAAAAAAAAAAAAAGTTTTTACTTTGTCTTATAGTGGATATAAAAAAGAGAAAGAAAAGGTTGGATTTGTTGCTTTTGTTGTTTGTTAATGTGTCAATAAAGGAGTGAGTTCCTTTTAACTCTCCTGCCCTCTTCTTTTATCAAATACCCTGTTTATGTCTGGTGGAAGAGATGACCTAAAACCTGAAAAGCACTCACCACCAACAAAATGGTCCAGGAATTGGGAGTAAAAGGAGAGTTTGGAGAGATAATTTAGATTTCCCAATTCATTTTATACCTTCTGTGTTTAAATTAATTTTAATTTAATTTGAAACTGAAGCTTTTCATGTAATTAGTTAAAATTAATTAACTTTAATTTAAAATTTAAATTTCTATCAATGGCTCTTATTGAACTAGAAATTTCTAGCCCAATATTAGATCATTTATGAATGTCACATTCCTCAATATATACCTGCATATGTACACACATATACACACATACATATATAATACGCATATATAGGTAATTATGGCACCTTCTTGTACTTACCACATAAATTGTGTATTCCTAAGGGTCTGTAACTGCATTATATTTTCATCTTTTCTTACCATCCCCAAAATGTCTTCAACAATCATAGTCATACGACAGGTGTTCAAAAAGTAATTGCTTAGTAAAGAAATACTTTACTTATAAAAAATGCTTTCAAACAGACCATGTCTACCATAAGAAAGTAAATGTAGTAGAGAGTTGGTTTTTTTTTCTTTTCTAAATCAACTTGAATAATAACAAATGAGAAGTATATCAGAATCATCTTCCTATATCAGGACTGTGCTGTAACAGTTAAATATCAACAACTAATGAAAGATTAGAGAACTCATTCTAGAATCACAGAGATGATTTAAGGGTTAAAAATAAGTTCAACATCAAAAAACAATATCTGGCTAATTCTTGCCCCTATGTGATGAAAAGCTATCCTTTACAAACTTGTTGTCAAAGCAATATACAGATAGGATGGAGGGGGACTGTTCCCTGCTTCCCTGCAAGCCTCAGAGATTAAGTCTGGTTTCAGACTGATTCTCTGCTGGTGAAAATTATGGAGTAGAGCTGGTAACCAACACTAGTGGATACAAAGATATAACTGATCCTTGACCCGTTTTGTAGGATGTCTGGCCTGAGAAAGATAATTATTTTGAAACTGTAGCATATTATTCTTCATAAAGACCAAGAAAGAATAAGGAAAAATGTCCTGTCACCATGCTAGATTTCATGTATACGTAAAAGTCTTTTGGAGATAGGACAGTGAGTGAATTTCTTTGGAGGTCTTCTTAAAAACTTCTTAAAAAATTTCCCCTGGTATGACGTAAGGGCAGTCTTGCCTACAAACTGAAGAATAGTTGATCTTTAATTCACTTCAACCACCTTCCTTCATGAATCCCCCAGATACTTGTATAGATTATGCATAATGTGGTGTGGGTCCTTTTAATTTTGTACATATGTATAAAATCCAATCATTAAAAATACTTAAAAGACCCACACCAAACATCATCTTCAATGGGAAGAAGCTCACAGCCTTCCCGTTGAGATCAGGAACACGACAAGGATGCCCACTCTCACCACTCTTGTTCAACATAGTATTAGAAGTCCTAGCAACAGCAATCAGACAACAAAGAGAAATAAAAGGTATCCAAATTGGCAAGGAAGAAGTCAAACTCTTTCTCTTCACAGATGACATGATACTTTATATGGA
>PISX010030842.1:0-18206 GCA_004024625.1 Mellivora capensis | reverse complement strand
TTATAGCAGCAATGGCCACGGTCGCCAAACTGTGGAAAGAACCAAGATGCCCTTCCACGGACGAATGGATAAGGAAGATGTGGTCCATATACACTATGGAGTATTATGCCTCCATCAGAAAGGATGAATACCCAACTTTTGTAGCAACATGGACGGGACTGGAAGAGATTATGCTGAGTGAAATAAGTCAAGCAGAGAGTGTCAATTATCATATGGTTTCACTTATTTGTGGAGCATAACAAATAACATGGAGGACATGGGGAGATGGAGAGGAGAAGGGAGTTGAGGGAAATTGGAAGGGGAGGTGGACCATAAGAGACTATGGACTCTGAAAAACAACCTGAGGGTTTTGAGGGGGTGGGGAGTTAGGGGAGCCAGGTGGTGGGTATTGGGGAGGGCACGTATTGCATGGAGCACTGGGTGTGGTGCAAAAACAATGAATTCTGTTACACTGAAAAGAAATTTTTAAAAAAAGATGAAGAAAAAAAAAAAAAGAAGTAATAAGGTTCCTTGAAACAGTTCTGTTCTCCGATCATTAACTATGTAACCAAAAAGCTGGAGAGCTAGAATACCACAACACTTTACTTCTAAGAACTGAACAGAATAATGAATCGGTTATAAAAAAGTAAGTCTCTCTCAAACTAAAATGCTGTATTGGTCCAATATAAAACTATGGCATCCTACATCAAGAAATTTTACTTACACAAAATCTATCACACAGAGCAAGGTATAACCAGCTAATATTTCACTGCAGTATTACAAAATGTAAAGAGGTTTCCAAGAAAGAAATGTGCTCCGTTAAAAGCTTTAGGGAGACTGAGCCTTCAAATCCTATAGAAAAGGCAGATACAGCCTTGAGGCAAAAATGCTAGGAAGCGATAGAATGCCTTCTTTACAATTTGCAGCTAGGTTATTACCCATGATAAATTGATAACCATTCATTAACTTTGAGAGCAATAGACAACTGGCAGGCTATTTCATGCCTCAAAGAATTTATGGCAAAAATGACAGGTGACTTTGAATTCAGAAAATAAAATGGATTCTTGGGAACTGTTACTTTCATGCATTCTTTTTCTAAATAAACTTGGAGGCAGATATAGGTATTTGCTGCTGATAAGAATTAAAGGTCATGATTTTCCACATCAGTGATAAAAGGATTAATGTTTATCAGCTGCATCAGTCTGTCAATCAACAAAATATATGTGAATCGGGCATTAAGGTATACTGATACACAATCCACTCTGAATCGTAAGAAAGAGGTTATGCAAAATGTACATCAACACCCTAAATTTTAAAAGGATGCAATTAAGACTTAGGGATTGTGTTCCCAGGTTCTCTCTGGCCAGCACATCCTTGCCGCAAACCACAATGTTGGCATTCCCTAATTAGGGTTTTTGCCTGGTTCTTTTCTCTTCTATTTCTTCCTGCTCCCAAACTGATCCATATCTTTGAAGGCTTTGGCTATTACTACACTCCACCATCTCCAAGAAAACCTCTGCCCTGAATTAAAATGACTGTCAACTCTGGCTGCACAGTTGCACCACCTTAGTGGTTCAGAACACACCAAGCTGAGTCCCAATCCCAGATGGAGCAAACCAAAGCCTCCCGGCATAGCCCGGGGGCCTGGTTTTGTTGTTGCTTAGCTTCCCCGATGCACAGTCAAGGTCCAGACTTACTGTTCCTCCACATCCATCACCCCAACCCTCTCCTGATCATTTCCACCCAAATATCCCACAGACACCTCAAATTCTCTCCTATCTGACTTACTCGTCCACCAGCACTAAGCTAGAGCTTTTTCTCCTTCTCTTCCTTAACTGACCTCAGGAGCACCACGGAGTCCTTCCTCTTAGCTTCCATAGTATTCGTCCATGCCTCCATTAAAGCGTTTATCACAATGTATAGGAATTGTGTATATGCCTATCTCCCCCATAAGACTGGGCACTTGTTTTTTGTCTGTTTGTTTCATTTTAGCATCCAAAGCATCCACACCTGAGTGGTACAAGTGTGAATGATAACCAAAAGCCAAAGAGACCAACCAAATTTCTACAGTCAGGTTTAAGAAGTAACTACAAGACTGGAAAACTGGAGACAAGGCTAAGGAATGATTAACCACGTAGACACAGGATGAGAGTCATGAAGGACACAGAAGAAGGGGACAGTGTACCTAAGGCTCAGCTTTATTAGCCTCCACTCCATATACTGAATGGACCAGACTGATTAAATCTGACCCTGCCTTAAAGCCAAACAGTCCTGAAACTTCTATCTCCCCGAAACTTAAGCTCTTTCACCCTCAATGCTACAGCCTTTACGAAGAGCCTCCATCATCTTTGCCTAGACTTTTAAAAGAGCATCTTAATTCATGTCCACATGGCCCATTTCTTGCCACTCCAGGCTGAGACTGACCAAAAAGTTACCTGGAAAAAGAACAAATCTCCCCCCATTACTCCTTCCTGGGAAATTCTCATGTTGCACTCAGGAAATGAAGTCAAATTCTCTACCACGGCCTATGAGGCCCTCCTCCACCTGCTCTAATGTAAGCCCCCTCAGCTATCCTCCCAACAGAATAACACTATATTCACACTCAACTGCTCTCTATCAGTCCACAACCTGGTTCCTGAACACAAGCTGTTCCTACAGGAAAAATGCCCAACTCATTCTCCACACACACCCAAACTGTTCAGAGCCTGCTCAAATGTTACCTCTTCAATGAGGCTATAGCAGAGGAACACCCTCATGCATTTACTGATTCTTTCCCAAAATTTTTCTGGAGGCCCTACCATGTGACAGGCATTGGCATAAATAATCCCACAGTACCCAGTTTAAACTTGAGTTATGATGGTTATGACGTTGCATTAAAAGCATTTGTGATCTGGGGCAGCTGGGTGGCTCCATCAGTTAAGTGTCCAACTCCTGCTATTGGCTCAGGTCATGATCTCGGGGTCATGACATCAAACCTCGCATGGGGCTTTCGCTCAGCACATAGTATGCTTGTCCCTCTCAACTCCTGTCCCTCCCATCCCCTCTAAAATAAATACATAAATAATATATGTTTTTAAAAATTTGTGATTTTCAGGGCGCCTGGGTGGCTCAGTGTGTTAAGCCTCTGTCTTCGGCTCAGGTCATGATCTCAGGGTCCTGAGATCGAGCCCTGCATCGGGCTCTCTGCTCAGCGGGGAGCCTGCTTCCCCTTCTCTCTCTGCCTGCCTCTCTGCCTACTTGTGATCTCTCTGCCAAACAAATAAATAAAATCTTTGAAAAAAAAATGTGTGATTTTTCTCTTTTCCATCAGTCTGTGTTTCCTGGAGAGAAGAACCATATCTTCTGGTCCAGCTCTTTTGTTTTTCTGACTTGGGTTCAAGAGGGGTGCAGGATGCCAGAAGACACCCTTGTGGCCAGTTCACAGCTCTGAGGGCCCCTGGATCAGGCTACAGGGACGGATACTGAAATAAAGGCTGGAGCCCACAGATAGAATACAAATAGCGAACCAAAAAGTGAAGAAGGGTCAAAGCAGGTCTTCATCCCAGATGAGAAGGACACAGGTAAGTGTGACAAACAGGGTACAGAAACTGGGTATGGAAAGACTAAAGACTACTTCTGAATGAACATCATGAATACAGCTCATTTATGCATGACTTGATACACTTTGCTGGAACAGGGCCATAACCTTCAAAGGGCAAAACCATTCTCAATATACTGTATTTATCTTTGTAACCATCCTATCCGCCTCACCTAGTAATGGATGCTTCAAAAGTGTGCTGAATTTACACTTCTGCAAGCAATGATCACACAGGAATGCATGCACACAATGTATTCATATGACCCTAAAGGTGAAACAAGGCCATTAGAAACCCTAAACCTTACAGCAGAATGACAGAAGAGATCTCATCTAACACTAGTGACCTGGGGTTTTTAATACCTAATCTTATCAAAAGATTAATAATTTACTAATTCCACCATATACAAGTCACATGCAGTACTGAAACCTGGATAAAAATATAAAATCAGGAGCTTTGGACATAAACTGTCATGTGAACTGACCATCAGAGGAAACCATTCTGGTGGGCCAGCGGCAGGGGAGAGCCACGCAGAAAGAAGCAGGGATGAAAAAGAGCAGGATAACATGCCTGGGTTAAAGGCTCTCTAGTCCCCCACTTCCCTTCCCAGCTCACAAGATGCACCCCTGCTCTTCGGTTCTGTCAGACACCCCAATCCTTTTGATATGTCCTTCTCTGCAGAAGCTCCAAGCTGGTTTCTGTTACTTGAAAATAAGCACTCTTAAACCAAACAGTAATATGACAAAGCACTTTGCCCCTGCTGATACATCTAAGAACCTCACTGCCAAAAACATCTACTTTTATAGCTCCGATTTCATTTCTTACTCCTCTTTCCAACCAGTTCATTCAATTAGTACCTCCTGAGCACGTGCTTCACGCCAGGCACTGCTAGCACCTGGCAACAGAAAGTTCCCGCACTCCAGTTCATAAACCCACACAGGGCGTCTTTCAAACCACAGGTAGATCCTCATCAATTTGTAAAATCAATTTAGTCAGTCCCAAGAAGCACTTTTTTAAAATTTGAAATGTAAGAGAATAAAAGCAGAGATAAAAGGTATTAATATTTAACCTATATTGCTTTCTACCACTTTTGTTCAAGTTATATGTTATTTATACTAGATACCAATGTAGTATGTATTTCTTACTGTGAATCATGAACAAAGAACTTTAAAAATACCAATGGGGGAGGGGGTGCCTGGGTGGCTCAGTGGGTTAAGCCTCTGCCTTCAGCTCAGGTCATGATCTCAGGGTCCTGGGATCGACCCCTGCATTGGGCTCTCTGCTCAGCAGGGAGCCTGCTTTCCCCCACCCCGCCTGCCTCTCTGCCTACTTGTGATCTCTCTCTCTCTCTCTCTCTGTCGAATAAATAAAATCTTTTAAAAAAAAAACAAAACGGGTCCCTATTAACCTCAACAAATGCCAAGAAAGAAAGCAGAAAAAAGTTGTGCCTTAGAGAATCCATTAATGCTTTAATAAAAAATAATCTTAATTGGCATATCCTTAGTTTGTGTTGATTTTTACATGCTTGAAAACAGTTATTGGTTGCCTCAAGTAGATTATACATTCCTTCTTGTTTAGTTTTAATTAGCTAAGCAAATCCTTTTCTCTTTGCCTTAAACAGTACAGAGAAAGTTCATGTCAGCATGTCAGAATTATTATAAACTCTTAATTAGCTAAGTATAAATTCAGTAAATTTCTGCCATGCTTACAATGAATGCTGACCAAGCAAAACCCAAACATCATCATGATAACTAACTATCCAGCTACAGGAGATGACAAGTTAGTCTGGGGAAAAAAAAAGACCACGAGGCAGAAGATAGCTATGTTCAAGTATTATTAAAGGCATACAATGGGAACCTGGGTGGCTCAGTGGGTTAGGCCGCTGCCTTTGGCTCAGGTCATGACCCTAGGGTCCTGGGATTGAGTCCCCCCTCGGGCTCCTTGCTCAGCAGGGACCCTGCTTCTCTCTGCTTCTCTCTCTGCCTCTGCCTGCCACTCTGTCTGCTTGTGTGTGCACGCTCTCTCTCTGGCAAATAAATAAAATCTTTTTAAAAAATTTATAAAGGCATACAATGACTCAAAAGTGTTTAAAGTAATTTCTGAAAAACATTAAATGAAGAGAATGTAAGAATTAATTAACTAATTAATTAATTAATGTAAGAATGTAAGAATCAGGAGCTCTTGGATGGCTCAGTTGGTTGGGCATCTGCCTTCGGCTCGGGTCATGATCCCAGGGTCCTGGGGTCTGGGATCACACAGGGCTCTCTGCTCAGAGGGGAGCCTGCTTTTCCCTCTCCCACTTACTCCCACTCATGCTTGCTCTCTCTCTAGTGTTCTCTCTCAAATAAATAAATGAAGTCTTTGAAAAAAATTATTAAAAAAAAGAATAGTAAATCAAGTAAGCCTTGGGCATATTGTCATATTTCTTGTATTTTCCAAATGTCTTGAGCCTAAGAACCTGAGTTCATTTCAAGGAAAAGGAATCCAAACATGTTTATTCTATAATTTAAAGGCTGCCCATCTTTATCAGATAGGAGAGATTATGCTACACTCCTGACTCATCAGCAAGAATACATACTGAACACCCAGTATATATGCTGCTCTAAATGCCATAAATGATGCAGAATGTCATGAAATACTGATATGTGAAAATCCATCATAAAAACTTGGGACACTTTTAGTGGCAGAAAATAATCATGTCACAAGTACATTCCCACAGAGAAACAAAAACCTATCACAGAAAGCATGGTGACCTAATGTCATTGTTTTTCAGAAACATATATATATGTGCTACTTATTCATCCATTTTGTCAGGGAGAAGTATGTAGCTGAAAGTGAAGAAAACAATGTGTTAAAAAACTGAAATTAGAAAATGCACTCACAAATTTTTTTTTTTCCTGCCACAAGGAAAGTGCTGCCATTGTCACAGTGGGACGTGCTTCTGGTTCACAGAACAGCCATGTTCATGCATTCATTCTCATTTATTCTAAATTAATTGTATGTCTGCCTAATTCTAGGTTCATAAAGATGAAGGCATTCACAGTTTAGGAAATGAGCAAACACATAAACCTAACTGTAATTTCATTTGGAAAGTGCAACGGAGAAGAATACCTAATGTGGTGTGGTGTGGTGGGGAGAGCAAGGAAGGCTTCCATGAAGAAGTGACTTTAAAACAAAGGCGAGAAGGCACCTGGATAAGGTGTGTGTGGAGATATGGGAGGCCTGAATTCTAAGCCCAGTCAAGGGGAAAAGAATTGGCCTTCAGGGTGTGCAGGAGGGCAGACAAACCTCCTCTGGGGAAACTGGAAGAGTGGAAACACGTTCAGGGCAGAGACCAGATGAGCCTGGAGTAAAGAAAGGGTCAGACTTTATATCATAATAAATCAGGATCCAGAGAAATTTCAGATAGCTCATTCTGGTGGCTGACAGAGGATGGACTAGTGCACAAGAAATCAAGACAGAGGGGCAACTGGGTGGCTCAGTTAGTTAAGCACCTGTCTTCAGCTCAGGTCGTGATCCCAGGGTCCTGGGATAGAGCCCCACATCGGCCTCCATGCTCAGTGTTGAGCCTGCTTCTCCCTCTCCCTCTGTCTGCTGCTCTATCTACTTGTGCTCTCTCTCTCTCTCTCAAATAAATAAATGAAATCTTGAAAGAAAGAAAGAAAGAAAGAAAGGATGGATGGGAGGGAGGAAAGAAAGAAAGAAAGAAAGAAAGAAAGAAAGAAAGAAAGAGAGAAAGAGAGAGAGAGAGAAAGAAAGAAAGGAAGGAAAGAGAGAAATCAATCAGGAGGGAGGGAAACCATTTGTTAGAAGCTGCTGCATGAGCGGCCTGCAGGTGAGACAATGAAGTTCTGAAGTGACCGTCATAGGAGGCACAGAAGCAGGAGAGCTTGAGACAAACTTCGAAATATACAAAGTAAAGTGAGCCGGATGTGCTGACTGACTGGAAAGAGAGGAGAGGAAAGGAAAAGGTCAAGAAGTGGTTCAAGATGAGGCAAGGGGAAAAAAAAAAAAAAGATGAGGTAAGGAGGGATCCATAGGCATGGTAAGGATTTTAAGCCCTAAACTAAGAACAACAGCTAGGAGGGAAATAAGAATGGGTACCAGGTGATGAGTTAGGAAACTACTATAGAAATTTAGATGCAAGGGTGCCTTGGGTGGCTCAGGCAGTTAAGCATCTGCCTTCAGCTCAGGTCATGATCTCAGGATCCTAGAATCAAGTCCCACATTGGGCTTTCTGCTCAGCAGGGAGCCTGCTTCTCCCTCTCCCTCCACTGTTCCCCCTGCTTGTGCCCACTCTCTCTCTTTCAAAGAGATAAACAGGGGTGCCTGGGTGGCTCAGTGGGCTAAAGCCTCTGCCTTCAGCTCAGGTCATGATCCCAGGGTCCTGGGATTGAGCCCCGCATCGGGCTCTCTGCTCGGCGGGGAGCCTGCTTCCTCCTCTCTCTCTTCTGCCTCTCTGCCTACTTGTGATCTGTCAAATAAATACGTAAATAAAAAATCTTAAAAAAAAAAAAAAAAGGGAGATAAATAAATAAAATCTTTTATTTTTTTAATAAATAAAATCTTTCAAAAACTTTTAGACACGAGGCTGTGGGATGACAGAACAATGGCTTTGACTAGGGTGATGACAGTGAAGATACTGAGATAAACATATATTTGAGAAATATTTCATTGCTAAATTCAATAGGATTCACTGATCATCAGGTTGATGGGGTAGAAAGAGGGAAAGAAGACATCGAGAATGCCCCCCAGATTTCTCATAAGGGCAAAACAGTGGTACCTATCACTGAAAGAAAGTGGGAGAAGCAGATTTAAGAAGAAAGTTCAAGGGGCACCTGGGTGGCTCAATCAGTTAAGTGTCAGACTCTTGATTTCAGCTCAGGTCTTCATCTCAGGGTCACGGGTTCAGGCCCCTCGTTGGGCTCCACTTAAAAAAGGAAAAAAAAAGGAGGAGGAGGAGAAGGGAAAAAAGGAAGTTTGAGAATACACAGTGTTTTAAAGATGTTTAATTTCAAGCACCTCTGAAATATCAAGTAGACAGTTGAGTATAAAGGGCTGGAATTCAAAAGAGTGGCCTCTTCATACTGAAAAATATAGTTCAGGGAATTACTACTATATAATCAATTGTAACCAACCATGCCTGAGATCCAGAGGAAGAACATGAATTGAAAATATGGCCTTGGAACAGGCACTGAAAAGGTCTGAAATTCTAACCTTTGCATGTAAGGGAGGATAAGCCTACCAAGGCTCAGATCATGATCTCATGGTTGTGAGATCAAGCCCCACATTGGACTCAGAGCTCAGCATAGAGCCTGCTTCAGATTCTCTCTGCCTCTCCATCTGGCTCTCCCCCCAACTATAAATCTATCTATCTATCTATCTATATCACTAAAACAATGGGAAACTGGTATAATTCCATTATTTTAGCACCAGAAAGACACACAACATTAGACAAAATTGAGTTTTTATATACTATTAGGATGGCTCCGCTTTACTTTGTCAGAAACTACCCAATGCGCCTTTTTTTAATTTACACATTGTTAAATTCATTTTTTCAGAGATTTTATTTATTTATTTGACAGACCTCACAAGTAGGCAGAAAGGCAGGCGAGGGGTGGGGGGGCAGTCTCCCTGCTGAGCAGAGAACCCGATGTGGGGCTCGATCCCAGCACCCTGAGATCATGACCTGAGCCGAAGACAGAGGCTTTAACCCACTGAGCCACCCAGGTGCCCTATAAATACATTAAAAAATATATATATTTTATTTATTCATTTGCAGAGAGAGAGTAAGCTAGAGAGCACAAGCAGGGAGAACAGCAGGCAGAGGCAGAAGCAGGGTCCACGCTGAGGAGGGAGCGCTGAGGAGGGAGCGCTGAGGGGGGAGCCCGACTTGGGACTCAATCCCAGGACCCAGGGATCATGACCTGAGCCGAAGGCAAACACTTAACCGACTGAGCCATCCAGGTGTCCCTAAATTCACTTTTGTTTTTTTAAGATTTTATTTATTTATTTGTCAGAGAGAGTGAGCACAGGCAGACAGAGTGGCAGACAGAGGCAGAGGGAGAAGCAGGCTCCCCACTGAGCAAGGAGCCCGACAAGGGACCCGATCCCAGGATGCCCAGGACACCGGGATCATGACCTGAGCCGAAGGCAGCCACCCAACCAACTGAGCCACCCAGGTGTCCCCCTAAATTCACTTTTTTTATATACAGTTGTATAATTTTCCACAAATGCACAGATATAGAACAGTTCCATCATCCCCAAAGTTCCCTTGTTGTACTCCTTTGTAGTCAATCCCTTTCTCTAATCCCTATCCCTGTCAAATGTGCACACACACTACTGGGGTCCACAACCATAGTAATTTCAGTACTTCCATAGTCCATTACCAGAGCAAAAGGCAACTTCTGGAATCCCAGCATGACAAGTGTATGCCAAAAAAAAAAACCAGAAGTGCTGTCATTTTTTTTTATTTTTTAAATTTATTTATTTGTCAGAGAGAGAGGGAGAGTGAGCGAGCACAGGCAGACAGAGTGGCAGGCAGAGGCAGAGGGAGAAGCAAGCTCCCTGCCGAGCAAGGAGCCCGATGCGGGACTCGATCCCAGGACGCTGGGATCACGACCCGAGCCGAAGGCAGCCGCTTAACCAACTGAGCCACCCAGGAGTCCCAGTGCTGTCATATTTAATCAATTTCCTTGATGACCCACAGGAGGGGCCTCTGCTGCTGGCCATCTGCTTTCCACCATCACCACAAACACCTACCTACCACCTCCCGAAGAGGTGAAGTCTCATTAACTACTTCTTTAACCTGGATCTCTTTACTTTTTCCACAATTTATGTTGGTTGGGAAAATCCCTAAATACTAGAAATGTCACCACCTCCTAGACCAGGCTTGTGTGTTAGTGTATTAAAAGAAGCTAAAGGAAATTACAAAAATGGTTGATCCCAGATTGGGAAGCCAAGATACAAGATAAACGTGGAACATTCTGTTGTGCCAGAGAGTAAAAAGACGGCCCAAAAAAGTATGGAGGCAGATCAAAAAAAGACAGGAGCCAACATGAAGGGGCTTCCATGAGTCAAATCTGTGACAATTTCAGCACCAAAACAAACAGAATAATGGACTGTAACCCACTGAATAAAATACATTTTTTCTTGTTTCTAGCCTATCAGTACAACCTATCAGTATGAGTTCATACTGATAAAAATTAGATAAATAAATGAGGGAGGACTCGTCCTTTGTAAGAAATAAACAGTAATAAATGTGGAGGGAGTGAAGGAGTTAGAAAACCATTATTTTGGATAAAGAAGATGAAATTATATATATATATATATATATTATATATATATAATGGAATACTATGCAGCCATCAAAAAATGGAAATCCTGCCATTTGCAACAACATGGATGGAAATGGAGGATATTATGCTAAGCGAAAGAAGTCAGAGGAAGACAATTATTGTATGATCTCTCTGATATGAGGAATTTGAGAGGAAGGGTGGGGGTGTGGATCGTGGGTGGTAGAGAGGGGGGAAAAATGAAATAGGATGGGACAAGGGAGGGAGACAAACCATAAGAGACTCTTAATAATCTCAGGAAACAAACTAAGGGTTGCTGGGGGGGTAGGGGGAGAGGGAAAAGGTGGCTAGGTGGTGGACATTGGTGAGGGTATGTGCTACAGTGAGCGCTGTGAATTGTGTAAGACTGATGATTCACAGACCTGTACCCCTGAAGCAAATAATACATTATATGTTAAAAACAACAACAACAAAATCAGTGTTTTCATATCACACAACGATCACTGGCCTCTTAGAATATCCATGCTCATAACTACTTTCAAATTATGGTAGTTATTAAACCTGCCAACAGATCTTGTTATTCACTGCAACAATAAAGAAATATATATCTCCCCTTAAATGAAGAAATATACATTATTTTTTTAAAAGATTTATTTGTTTATTTGACAGACAAAGATCACAAGTAGGCAGAGACGGGAGGGAGGGAGCTGGCTCCCTGCTGAGCAGAGAGCCCGATGCGGGGCTTGATCCCAGGACCTGGGCTGAAGGCAGAGGCTTTAACCTACTGAGCCACCCAGGCACCCAGAAATATACATTATTATGTTATAAAGTATTTCAAAATAATTTAATAACTATTTTAATATTTAAAAAAAACATTATTTTATAACCATCACAGTAGATACTGGTTCAGGCAAAAGCCAATTGTAAACAGATGCTAAATATATGGAGAAAAAAAATGATGAGGACTAGATGCTTTCATGGTCTCAAATTGTCTCCCCACAGGAGCTCCTGGGTGGCTCAGTTGGTTAAGCATCTGTCTTTGGCTTGGGTCATGATCTCAAGGTCCTAGATTTGAGCCCACATTGGGCTCTGTGCTCAGCTGGGAGTCTGATCGTGTCTCTCCCTCTGTCCTTCCCCCTGTTTTTTCTCTCTCAAATAAATAAAATCTTAAAAAAAAAAAAAAAGTATCTCCCCAAAGACTGGCTTATTAGTTACAAGGAGAAAAACAGGAACTACTCAGCCCAGACAGTATCATGACCAGGTGATCAAAATTTCACCAATGAGGAGGACATGGACATGGTATACCTCAGGTGTTAACCTTAAGGAGTACTCTGGATGGGGATTAACAACCTAAGTCTCATCCTAATCAGGAAACATCAGATAAATCCTAACTTAGGGACAATCTATAAAATAACTGGCTTAAGTTCTTTAAAAATACTAACATTATAAAAATACTAACACCATAACAGACTATGATTGCCATGACAAGGATGGAACTAGAGGGCATTATGCTAAATGAAGTAAGTCAATCAGAGAAAGAAAACCATCATGTGACCTCACTCCTATGTGGAATTTAAGAAACAAAACAGAAGATCAGAGGGGAAGAGAGGAAAAAATAAAACAAGATGAAACCAGAGAGGGAGGAAAACCAAAAGAGACTCTTAATCATGGGAAGCAAACTGAGGGTTGCTGGAGGGGAGGTGGAAGGGGGAAGAGATTACTGGGTGATGGACATTAAGGAGGGCATGTGATAGAATAAGCACTGGGTATAAGACTGATGAATCACTGACTTCTACCTCTGAAACCAATAATACATTATATGTTAAATAACTGAATTTTAATTAAAAAAAAAGAAAAAAATAACAGACTAAGAAAAGCTAAGGAACTATTCCAGATTAAAGGAGACTCATGAGTCATGACAACTGGGGCGTCTGGGTGGCTCAGTGAGTTACACCTCTGCCTTCAGCTCTGGTCATGATCCCAGGGTCCTGGAATCGAGCCCCACATAAGGCTCTCTGCTCAGCAGGGAGCCTGCTTTCCCCCTCTCTCTCTGCCTGCTGCTCTGCCTACTTGTGCGCGCGCGATCTCTCTCTCTCTCTCTCTCAAATAAATAAATAAAATCTTAAAAAAAAAAAAGAGTCATGGCAAGTGCATGGAACGTAGGATCCTAGACTAGATGCTGGGCTAGAAGGAAAAAATGCAACAAAAACAAATATTTGGGGGCGTGGTTCTGTCAATTAAGCATCTGCTTTTGACTCAGGTCATGTTCCTGGGGTCCTGAGATCTAGCCCTGAGCCAGGCTCCCCATTCAGTCATGGGCTTGCAACTCCCTCTCCTCCTGTCCCCTATCCCCGCTTGCATGCGCTAATAAATAAAAATTTTAAAAAAATTGGGGGGCGCCTGGGTGGCTCAGTGGGTTAAAGCCTCTGCCTTCGGCTCAGGTCATGGTCCCAGGGTTCTGGGATCGAGCCCCGCATCGGGCTCTCTGCTCAGCAGGGAGCCTGCTTTCTCCTCTCTCTCTGCCTACTTGTATTCTCTGTCTGTCAAATAAATAAATAAAATCTTTAAAAAAAAAAATTGGAACCAGTGGCAAATTGGAAATACGTAAAGGATACAAATATTGTGTGAATGTTAAATTCCTTGGATTAAAAAAAAAAATTCCTTGGATTTCATTAAGGGTACAGTGTTATAGAAGACAATGTCCTTGTTCTCAGGAAACACACACTAAAGTATTAAGGAACATTATGTATGCAATCTACTGTCAATGGTTTAGAATGAATTGTGTGTGTTTTTGTAGATAAAAATAAATACGTATAAAGCTAATATGGCAAAATGTTAAAATTTGCTGAATTTGAGTAAAAGACATAGCAGAGTTTTCTGTACTATCCCCTCAATTTCTCCATAATAAATCTTTAAGTGGTTTGTCCAACTTTAAAACATATTTAAAATAAGAATGCAGTCACACTTCGTCTCTAATTTTAACCATAATTAGCAAGCTGACAAAAGATACTTTCCAATGGAAGAGATCTAAAAATCAATGTGATATAAAGCAAAGATAAATATTTTATGAGAGGATTAAAGCCTCAGCGAGCACAGCAATTATGCACTGGTTTTCCGCTTATTGTTTCAGTTCAGAATTTCATTTTTGGCTCATCAGGGATCCACCGCATAAGATTAAAACACTTTATCTCTTATCTATAAATAGATCATTACATCTGAATACAAAATACTTCTATAAAAACGTAGGCAGACACTCCTAAAGTCAACCAGGTACAGAACTGCCCAGTCCCCAAGTCTATCTCCTGAGCCTCTAAAAGCTAATTAGCAGTATGCACAATTCAGATACAGAAAGTACAGGACATTCAGACCAATCTGAAACAAAAACCTCAAGAAGGTGTTATTTAGGATGTTTTCACTATGAGCAATTCTGTTTTTAAAAATGTAAGCATTCAAAAAAAAAAAAAAAAAAAAAGGGACGCCTGGGTGGCTCAGTTGGTTGGGCGGCTGCCTTCGGCTCAGGTCATGATCCCAGCGTCCTGGGATCGAGTCCCACATTGGGCTCCTTGCTCAGCAGGGAGCCTGCTTCTCCCTCTGCCTCTGTCTGCCTGTCCTCTCTCTCTCTCTCTCTCTCTCTGACAAATAAATAAAATCTTTAAAAAAAAAAAAAATGTAAGCATTCAGGGCATCTGGGTAGCTCAGTGGGTTAAAGCCTCTGCCTTCAGGTCAGGTCAGGTCATGATCCCAGGGTCCTGGGATGGAGCCCTGCACCTGGCTCTCTGCTGGGCAGAGAGCCTGCTTCGCTTCCTCTCTCTCTGCCTGCCTCTCTGCCTACTTGTGCTCTCTGTCTGTCAAATAAATAAATAAAATCTAAAAAAAAAAAAAAAAAGTAAGCATTCATCTAAAATACTTGATTTTAGTTTTCTACTGATCCCTCATGTTAAGTACTAAAAATATGGGAAGAATACAAACTAAAGGTTAATTACCAAGCACAAGCCACAAGGGGCCTCAAAAAAAGAACAAAAAAACAAAAAAACATTTCTATAAATCTACTCACCTAGGTCCCATACAGAAACTGCCTTTGTAATTACAATAATCAGATGCTTTCAACCTTGTGAAAAAGGACCTAGAAAAGTGACAAGCAACCCTTTCTGCAATTTAATGAGTAGATATTGCTCTAATGGACTGAAACACATATGGTTTTTAAATTTTTAATCAAAGAATATATAGCATGTGGTTAAAAAGTCTAAGAATACAAGAAGATTCCCTTGCCTTGTTCCCCCAAAGGCAATCATATTTTAATCATCTCATTTTAAGAGTCTCTGACTGTTCCCCTCAATTTTCTAAATACTTTTTTTAAAAGATTTTATTTATTTGACAGACAGAGATCACAAGTAGGCAGAGAGGCAGGCAGAGAGAGAGGAGGAAGCAGGCTCCCTGCTGAGCAGAGAGCCCCATGTGGGCCTCGATCCCAGGGTCCTGGGATCATGACCTGAGCTGAAGGCAGAAGCTTCAATCCACTGAGCTACCCAGGCGCCCCTAAATAATACACTTTTATATCAATTCTTCATTTATCACCTTGAGATGTTATGAGACATGAAGCTCTTAGGCCATGATGCTGGGCTTCTACTTCTACTTCCCACGAATACCTTTCTCCCTTCCTCTCAATGTATAGCACTAATTTTATGTTCTTAGGCTGGTTACTTATAAGACATACTTCCGATTCCATTTTTGTTCTATCAACTATAAAAGTTCTTAACTCCTCCTTCACAGAATGAAGCTATCAGAACCTACACCTATTCTTCACGTCCTCCCATCTTCTGTCAGCTATGCCTTTTTTTTTCCTTGTCAAGATTTAAAATTCACATTCCATTACACGGTCATAAGTAAGTTTTCCATGCACTGTCTGTAGAAGTAGTTCTTAGAGTGCAACATGCATCAGAATCACCTGGAGAATCTGTTAAAATACAGGCTGAAAGGCCTCACCCAGTGAGGTTTGGGTTTGTTATGTCTGGGGTGTGGCCTGAGACTGAATTTCTCACAAGTTCCCCGGTGATGCTGATGCTACTGGTCTGGGAATCAAACTTTGAGGATACTGTTCACCAAAGGACCAAACAGTACTTTAAGTTAAGATTATATTTCATTCTCTATGGTGGTAATGTCAAGATCCTTCTGCCTCTCAAAAAAGAATGTTCTGGGACTCCTTGGTGGCTCATTCCATTTCTTGATCTCAGGGTCATGAATTCAGGCCCTGCACTGGGCTCCCCATACCCAGCGTGGAGCCCACTTAGCAGGGGGGGGGGGGGGGGGGGGGGGGGGGGGGGGGGGAATGTTCCTAATTCTATAATTAAATGCAATCTTTCTGCCTACTGCCAACTGCTCCAAAGCACACCACAGGTTTTAATTTGATTCTTACTTAGATCACAATTTATTGCACTATTTCCCCCTTTGGAATTTGTTTTCCTTTATGTTGTGTGTGTGGGTGTGAACACTTTTTATTCCATCTATAGCCTAGATTAGGAAACTAATGACCTTCTCTTCTGTTGGAACCAAATGCATGTTGCAAGCAGTCATTCTGGGATTTCACCACACCACAGGGAGTTTTATTATTTTTGGGAGCTCAGGGGAGAGGTTAGAACTGGAGGTATATTAAAAATAATAATAAAAAATAAAAATAACTGGCAGTATATATTTAAGAGCATCAATTTACCGGCAATGTTTTAAGAGATAAGAGTTAAGGGATAAGACCAAGGGTTATCACTAGGGATAAACCTAGTAACAGATCTGTCTCAGGTTCTTAACCTTTGATATCGCAGAAGGACAAGGAACAATACAGATTAAAAATAACAACTTATGGGCGCCTGGGTGGCTCAGTGGGTTAAGCCTCTGCCTTCGGCTCAGGTCATGATCTCGGGGTCCTGGAATCGAGCCCCACATCGGACTCTCTGCTCAGCAGGGAGCCTGCTTCCTCCTCTCTCTCTCTGCCTGCCTGTCTGCCTGCTTGTGATCTCTCTCTCTGTCAAATAAATAAATAAAATCTTTAAAAAAACAAAAACAAAACACAACTTACTTATAATTGACTCCCACCTGTCCATAACCCCCAAGGAGAAGACAGAATGGATCCTGGCCAGAAGAAATATCCCACATTCTCACACAAGCACTGAAGGGCAGCACAGGAAGGGAAAGTAAGCCAGTCTCACCAGCCAATGAGTCACCTGTGATGCTGGCTCCTCGAAGCGCAAGAAACACATCTTCTGCATGGTGAGGAGGTCCTAGTAGACAAGCAAATGCCCAGGTGCTCTGGGAAAAACGCTCAGAATTTCCAGCTGCTACCAGATGTGTCTAAAAGCTTCTCTGTCCAATCCTCCTTACCACATTCACACTCATCTAATGTTGAATCCAATACTTAGAATACCATAGGCAAACTGTTCCCAATTATAGAGCTATATATTCTAACTTGGTCAGTCATGTGGTGACCACCTTAAGGGCGTCTCATTATATCACATCTAAAAGCCAAGGAAAATGGAGGCCTAGAAGGACTGTCTCTGCTATGCAAAGTATTTAAATGCATGGGCCTTGGGGCGCCGGGATGGCTCAGTTTGATTAAGTGTCCAACTTTTTTTTTTAATATTTTATTTATTTATTTGACAGAGATAGTGAGAGAGGGAACACAAGCAAGAGGAGTGGGAGAGAGAGAAGCAGGCTTCCCACTGAGTAGGGAGGCAATGCAGGGCTCAATTCCAGGACCCTGGGATCATGACCAAAGCTGAAGGAAGACGCTTTATGACTGAGCCACCCAGGCTCCCAGTGTCGAACTCTAGATTTCAGCTCAGGTCATGATCTCAGGGTCCTGCAATTTGAGCCCCACATCCAGCTCGATGGAGCCTACCCGAGATTCTTTTTAAATCTCACCCTCTCCCTTTGCCTCTCCCTTTGCCTCTCCTCCCTTTTCATGCTCGCTCACTCTCTCTCTCAAAAAAAAAAAAAAAATATATATATATATATATGCACACACGTATATATGTATGTATATAATTATTATATGATTCAGAAAATCTACATATCTAAGAGAAATGAAATGAAAATCTACATACCCATTTTTTTTCCAATAGATTTTTTTTTAATTTTTATTTTTTTATAAACAATTTTTTCCCCCAGGGGTACAATAGCCAAACTATGGAAAGAGCCTAGATGTCCATCAACAGATGAATGGATAAAGAAGATGTGGTATATATACACGATGGAATACTATGCAGCCATCAGAAGAAATGAAATCTTGCCATTCGCAACGACGTGGATGGAACTAGAGGGTATCATGCTTAGTGAAATAAGTCAATCAGAGAAAGACAACTATCATATG
>PISX010030841.1:0-18193 GCA_004024625.1 Mellivora capensis | reverse complement strand
AGAAGAGAGAAGAACCACATGGTCCTCTCAATTGATGCAGAAAAAGCATTTGACAAAATCCAGCATCCATTCCTGATTAAAACACTTCAAAGTATAGGGATAGAGGGAACATTCCTCAATTCATAAAATCTATCTATGAAAGACCCACAGCAAACATCATCCTCAATGGGATGAAGCTCACAGCCTTCCCGTTGAGATCAGGAACACGACAAGGATGCCCACTCTCACCACTCTTGTTCAAAATAGTATTAGAAGTCATAGAAACAGCAATCAGACAACAAAGAGAAATGAAAGGTATCCAAATTGGCAAGGAAAAAGTCAAACTCTCTCTCTTCGCAGATGACATGATACTCTATATGGAAAACCTAAAAGGCTACACCCCCAAACTACTAGAAGTCATACAGCATTTCAGTAACGTGGCAGGATATAAAGTCAATGTACAGAAATCAGTGGCTTTCTTATACACTAACAATGAAAGTACAGAAAGGGAAATTAGAGAATCGATTCCATTTACTATAGCACCAAGACCCATAAGATACCTGGGAATAAACCTAACCAAAGAGGTAAAGGATCTGTACTCGAGGAACTACAGAATACTCATGAAAGAAATCGAAGAAGACGTAAAACGATGGAAGACCATTCCATGTTCTTGGATTGGAAGAATAAACATTGTTAAAATGTCTATACTACCTAGAGCAATCTGTACTTTTAATGCCATTCCCATCAAAATTCCACTGGTATTTTTCAAAGAGCTGGAGCAAATAATCCTAAAATTTGTATGGAATCAGAAGAGAGCCCGAATCGCTAAGGAAATGTTGAAAACAAAAATAAAACTTGTGGCATCTCATTACCTGTTTTCAAGCTTTACTACAAAGCTGTGATCACCAAGACAGCATGGTACTGGCATCAAAACAGACACATAGACCAATGGAACAGAGTAGAGAGCCCAGATATGGACCCTCAACTCTATGGTCAAATAATTTTTGACAAAGCAGGAAAAAAAATACAGTGGAAAAAAGACAGTCTCTTCAATAAATGGAGCTGGGAAAATTGGACAGCTATATATAGAAGAATGAAAGTCGACCATTCTCTTACACTGTACACAAAGATAAACTCGAAATGGATAAAGGACCTCAATGTGAGACAGGAATCCATCAGAATCCTAGAGGAGAACATAGGCAGTAACCTCTTTGATATCAGCCACAGCAACTTCTTTCAAGATATGTCTGCAAAGGCAAAGGAAACAAAAGTAAAAATGAACTTTTGGGACTTCTTCAAGATCAAAATCTTCTGCAAAGCAAAGGAGACAGTCAACAAAACAAAGAGGCAACCCACGGAATGGGAGAAGATATTTGCAAATGACAGTACAGACAAAAGGTTGATATCCAGGATCTATAAATAACTTATCAAACTCAACACATGCAAAACAGATAATCACATCAAAAAATGGGCAAAAGATATGAACAGACACTTCTCCAATGAAGACATACAAATGGCTATCAGACAAATGAAAAAATGTCCATCATCACTAGCCATCCAGGAGATTCAAATTAAAACCACTTTGAGATACCACCTCACACCTGTTAGAATGGCCAAAATCAGCAAGACAGGAAACAATGTGTGTTGGAGAGGATGTGGAGAAAGGGGAACCCTCTTACACTGTTGGTGGGAATGCAAGTTGGTGCAGCCACTCTGGAGAATAGTGTGGAGATTCCTCAAGAAGTTAAAAATAGAGCTTCCCTATGACCCTGCAATTGCGCTACTGGGTATTTACCCCAAAGATACAGATGTGGTGAAATGAAGGGCCATCTGTACCCCAATGTTTATAGCAGCAATGGCCACGGTCGCCAAACTGTGGAAAGAACCAAGATGCCCTTCTATAGACGAATGGATAAAGAAGATGTGGTCCATATACACTATGGAGTATTATGCCTCCATCAGAAAGGATGAATACCCGACTTTTGTAGCAACATGGACGGGGCTGGAAGAGATTATGCTGAGTGAAATAAGTCAATCAGAGAGAGTCAATTATCATATGGTTTCACTTATTTGCGGAGCATAACAAATAACACGGAGGACATGGGGAGATGGAGAGGAGAAGGGAGTTGAGGGAAATTGGGGGGGAGATGAACCATGAGAGACTATGGACTCTGAAAAATAACCTGAGGGTTTTGAAGGGGCGTGTGGAGGGAGGTTGGGGGAGCCTGGTGGTGGGTATATTGGAGGGAACGCATTGCATGGAGCACTGGGTGTGGTGAAAAACTATGAATTCTGTTAAGCTGAAAAGAAATTAAAAAAAAAAAAAACACATGCTGGGGATAGGTCAGGGCGAGGGCACAGCAGGCCCCCATGCAGAGGCTGAAAGGAGATGTCTTGTATCAGAAGTCAGGGCGAGGACCAGACTTTGATCTGGCGGGAATTTGTGTCAATGATGTCCCCTTCAGGATGTGGGTGCCTCATGAGGCTATGGAGGTTTTCCCACGCTGGGGGTGGTGAGCTGCTACAAACAGCAAGGTTTCCTTCTGCGGGTCAGTCGCGTCCTTTTAGTTGGCTCCAGCCTGCCCCATCGGAAAGAATCAAGAGAAGGGTTCTAAGGATGGATGCCTGGACACCCCACCTCGAATTCTTATTGACTTCTAGCAACAGGGCCTTTTCCATCTCCTGGCTGTGGGTGAGCTACTCAGGGGTTTAATTGAAATGGACTCTCATGAGGATGGGTCATAATGTGGGTTGGTGTACATGGAGACCTTGGAATGTGGCAGTGGCTAGAGGCCCTTCAGGATTCTCCTACCCCGAGGGATTGACACAGCTCCAAAGAGCAAGCTTCCCATGTAGAGACTAGAGTTGTTCTATTTGGTGCCTCAGGAAAGCCCCATATGCTGGTATTCAAAACCAGGCTTCAGAGGACTGACGCCGGGATACCAAGGCTAGAGCTCTTATTCGGGCCTAAGGGCCTGTCCTGTTCAATATTCTTCCTCGGGGGATATCTGTCTGTGTTTCTGATTGGAGGGAGTTGCTCACCTTGTGTCAGGATGCCCCTGTTTGTACAGTGAGGCTTGCTCTATTGGGATGGCCTTGGGGACCTTGGAGGTTTCTCCTAATCTGTAGGGTTGTAGTCAATGGAATGGGCACAGTTTCCTTGGAGAGGGCAGGCAGAGTCCAGCAGTGTGGCTCCAGAGGCCCATGCATAGAGGGTGTGTGGGCCAGGGCTTTGGGGCCAGAAGTCTGCAAACACAAAGTTGCCTTAGTTTTTCTTCCGAGGGTATGGAAGGCTTGATCTCCAGACCGTGAGGGGGGCTCCTCTGGATATGAAAGAAGGGCGCGTGTGAGGCGGTTGCTCAGGCTTTTGTCTCTGGATTTTGTGTCAAGCTTTGCCATGGAATGCAGGGGTGGCTGCATAGGCCATGGATGAGTCCTCCTCTCTGGGGAATTGACCTGGCTCTCAAGAGTTTGAGGCCATTCTGTGGGAAGGGAGGAGTCCTATTTTCTGCCTTGTTGTCCCTCCAAAAGACAGATTCCAGAGCAGAGCCCTGGGTATAGGCGACCGGAAAACCTGACCTTGGTTTAGGATTGGGGGTCTCGAGGCAAGGCAAGCCTCAAATGCGGGCTTTTGGTCCAGCCACATAGAGTCCTTACTTGAACACCGGGCTCAGGGTTAGAGTCACAATGCGTGTTTGTGCCCAAGGTTTGTGCCTCAAGCGTGGGCCTGTCCTCATGGGACCTGCAGGTCTCTCCTACTCTGAAGGTTTAACACCATGACAACAGCAAGTTGCCCTGCCATGGGTCAGGAAGAGTTATGATTTGTGCATCAGGTTCCCCCCTGTGAAGGTATGGGAGATCAGGTCTAGGTTTAGATGCCTGAAAACCCAGGTTGGGAAGAGATGACAGCCTAAGGTCATGGCGGGTGGGATGTGCTGGTTGTGCTGCCAGCTGTCTGACAGTTTTTCGGGAGGTCTGGGCTGAGGCTATGTCAGACAGATCAGTTGTGCCCAGGCCATCCTATGAAATTGGGGTGCGGCCATGGGCCCATGTGGCTTGACCCTCATTTGGGGTTTCAGGGCATCCCTATAGGGCAAAGTTTTTCTTCTGGTGGGCAGCAGAGTGCTGCGGTGTGGCTCCAGATTTCCCAATGTGGAGGGCTTGTGGGTTAGGAGTGTGAGGACAAAAGTCTGCAAACACAAGCTGTAGACAGGTTTCGGTCCGAGGACTCAGCAAGCCTACGGTTCAGAGGCTGAATCGAGATCTCTTGCATCTGAAGTCAGGGCGAGGATTAGACGTTGGCTCAGGCTGGAGTTTGGGTCCATGATATTCCCTTCAGGATGTGGGAGCCTCATGAAGCCGTGGAGGTTTTTCCACGCTGGGGGTTATGAACTGCTCCAAACCACAAGGTTTCCTTCTGCGGGACAGTCGAGTCCTGTTGCTTGGCTCTAGGACGCCCCTTATGGAAAGACTCGAGAGAAGGGTTCTAAGGATGGATGCCTGGACACCGAATCTCGAATTCCTTTTGACTACTAGCAACAAGGCCTTTTCCATCACCTGGCTCTGGGGTGAGCTTCCCAGGAGGCTGAGTTGTTATGAACTCTCATGAGGATGGGTCATAATGTGGTTTGGTGTCCATGGAGACCTTGGAATATGGCGTTGGCTCAGGGTCCCTACAGGATTCCCCTAGTGGCAGGGATTGACACAGCACCAAAAAGCAAGCATCCCATGTGGAGATGAGAGGTGTTCTGTTTGGTGCCTCAGGGAAGGCCCACATCCTAGTATTCGAAACCAGGCCCCAGAGGAGAGATGCCTGGAAACAAAAGGTAGGGTTCATATTCGGGTGTAGGGGTCTGTCCACTTCAATCTTCTGTCTCTGGCGACATCTGTCTGCGTGTCTTACTGGAGGGAGTTGCTTAGCTTGTGTCAGAATGTCCCTATTTGTACAGGGAAGCCTGAAATATTGGTATGGCCTCGGGGGCCTTGGAGGTTTCTCCTAATCTGAAGGGTTGTGGCCAATGGAATGGACAGTGTTTCCTTGGAGAGGGCAGGCAGAGTCCGGAGTTGTGGCTCCAGAGGCCCAAGCCTAGAGGGTGTGTGAGCCAGGGCTTTGGGACAGAAGTCTGAAAACCAAAACTCGGCTTCGGTTTTGTTCCGAGGGTATGGCAGGCTCAATCTCCAGACCCTGAGGGAAGCTCCTCGGGATATGAAAGAAGGGCGCGTGTGAGACTGTTGCTCAGGCTTTTATCTCTGGATTTTTCGTCAAGAATGGCCGTGGAATAAAGGGCTGGCTGCATAGGCCATTGATGATTCTCCCTCTCTGTGCATTTGGCCCGGCTCTCAAGGGTTTGGGGCCATTCTGTGGGAAGGGAGGATTCCTGCATTCTGCCTCAGGAGTCCCTCCAAATGATGGATTCCAGAGCAGAGCCTGGGTCTGGGTGACCAGAAGACCTGACCTCTGGTGAGGATTGGGGGCCTCGGGGCATGGCAAGCCCCATATATGGGCGCTTGTTCCAGTCACTGAGAGGACTTATGTGAACACCGGCCTCACGCTGAGATTCACAATGTGTGTTTGTGCCGAAGGCGCCCCTCAAGCAGGGGTGTAGCCTCATGGGCCATGCACGTCTCTCCTACCCTGAGGGTTTGACACCGTGCCAGCAGCATGTTTTGCTGCCATGGGGCAGGAGTTCTGATTTGTGCATCAGGTTACCACCTGTGCAGGGATTGAAGATAAGGTCAAGGTGCTGATGCCTGTAAACCCAGGTTGGGAAGAGATGACGGCCTAAGGCCATGGCAAATCGGATGTGCTGGGTCGGTGGGCAGCTGTCTGGGTGTCTGTCGGGAAGCCTTGGCTGAGGCTGTGTCCGACAGAGCATTCATGCCCAGGGCATCCTATGAAATTGGGGTGCGGTCGAGGGCCGTGCGGATTGATCCTCATTTGGGTTTTCTGGGCATCCCTGTAGGGCAACGTTTTTCTTCTGGTGGTCAGGCAGAGTGCTTCAGTGTGGTTCCGGAATTCCCAATCAGGAGGGCTTGTGGGTCTGGGAAGCCATGTAAAGGCTGGAGACTAGAGCCAAACCAGGCCCTGACTTGTGACTCCTTGGAAGGCTGTAAGGGTTAATTAACCTAAAGGCTGGAAAAGTGAGTAGCACTGAGAAAGGGTCTGAGCTATGTGCCTTGTGCTCACCTACGTGACTTCCTGCAGTAGACCAGTTAAGAATAAGGGCTTTGCGTAGACATTGATGTACGCATAGCTCCTGCATAGGTCATGATGTAGTTGCACGAGTCATAAACCACATCTGCTATTTTTTACCCTATCCTTTAGAAGTATCAAGTATCTATATGTCATGTATGATCGATAGCTGATAGCAGTATGTTTCTTAGATCTAAAGATCAATAGCAATGTGATGAGGACCAGCTGTAACAGTATTGAGTTGACTATGATTAATTACTTCTTTGTTCCCTTATATCTTAAACACTATATAAACCCTGGTAATTCCCTGAATAAAGTGACACTGTTTGGACAACCTCCTCTGTGTCCTTCCTGCCCCCATCTCTTTGCGTCTTTTTTTCTAATCATCCTCTTACCCTCCCATTCCTGGTCATGTTGTCACACGGGCCGCGGCATGTGGGCCAGGAGTGTGATGACGGAAGTCTGAAAACACAAGCTGGGGTTAGGTTTTGGGGTGAGGGCACAGAGTGCCTACCATGCAAAGGCTGAATCGAGATCTTCTGCTTCTGAAGTCAGTGGGAGGATCACACGTTGGTGCAGGCTGGAGTTTGTGTCCATGATGGCCCCTTCAGGATGTGGGGCCTCCTGAGGCCATGGAGGTTTTCCCACGCTGGGGGTTGTGAGCTGCTCCAAACTGCAAGTTTTCCTCCTGTGGGGCGGTCGATTCCTGTTGGTTGCCTCCCGGACGCCCCATACGGAAAGACTAGAGAGAAAGATTTAAGGATGGATGCAGGACACCTGACCTCGAATTCCTATTGGCTCCTAACAACAAGGCCCTTTCCATCGGCTGGCTCTTGGGTGAGCTACCCAGGGGGCTGAGTTGAAATGGACTCTCATGAGGATGGTTCATAATGTGGGTTGGTGTCCATGGAGACCTTGGAATGTGGCTGTGACTCAGGGGCACTTCAGGATTCTCCTACATGGAGGGATTGACACAGCTCCAAAGAGCAAGCTTCCCATGTAGAGATGAGAGGTGTTCTGTTTGTTGCCTCAGGAAAGCCCCAATGCTGGTATTCGAAACCAGGCCTCAGAGGACAGACGCCTGAAAACCAAACCTAGAGTTCAGATTCGGGCCTAAGGGCCTGTCCTGTTCAATCTTCTCCTCTGAGGACATCTGTCTGTGTTTCTGATTAGAGGGAGTTGCTCAGCTTGTGTCAGAATGCCCCTGTTTGTACAGGGAGGCTTGCACTATTGGGATGGCCTAGGGGACCTTGGAGGTTTCTCCTAATCTGTAGGGTTGTGGTCAATGGAATGGGCACAGTTTGGAGAGGGCAGGCGCAGTATTGCGGTGTGGCTCCAGGGACCCCAGCCTAGAGGATGTGTGAGCCAGGGTTTTGGGGCCAGAAATCTGAAAATACAAACTCGGCATAGGTTTTGTTCTGAAGGTATGGAAGGCTCGATATCCAGACTGTAAGAGGATCTCCTCGGGATATGAAAGAAGCGTGTGTTAGAAGGTTGCTCAGGCTTTTGTCTCTGGATCTTGTGTCGGGCATGGCCGTGGAATTCAGGAGTGGCCGCCTGGGTCATGGATGAGTCTCCCTCCCTGGGGAATTGGCCCGGCTCTCAAGAGTTTGGGGACATTCTGTGGGAAGGGGGGAGTCCTGTTTTCTGCCTCAAGTGTCCTTTTCCAAAAGACGGATTCCAGAGCAGAGCCCTGGGTATGGGCGACTGGAAGACCTGACTGGTTAGGACTGGGGGCCTTGGGGCATGGCAAGCCGCATATGTGGGCTCTTGGTCCAGCCACTGAGAGGCCTTACTTGAACCCTGGGCTCACGCTGAGTGTCACAATGGGTGTTTGTGCCCAAGGCGGCCCTCAAGCATGGGTGTGGCCTCAAGTGCCATGCAGGTCTCTCCTACCCTGAAGCTTTGACACCATGTCAACAGCAAGGTTTCCTGCCATGGGTCAGGAGGAGTTCTGATTTGTGCATCAGGTTCCCCCCTCTGCCGGGATTGGAGATCTGTTCTAGGTTGAGATGCCTGAAAACCCAGGTTGGGAAGAAATGATGGCCTAAGGCCATGGCGTGTTGTATATCCTGGGTTTGCGGCCAGCTGTCTGGCAATGTTTCGGGAGGTCTGGGCTGAGGCTGTGTCAGACATAGCATTAGTGCCCAGTGCATCCTATGAATTTGGGCTGCGGTCTCGGGGCCGTGTGGCTTGATCTTAATTGGGGTTTCTGGGCAGTCCCATAGGGCAACATTTTTCTTCTGGTGAGCAGGCAGAGTGCTGCGCTGTGGCTCCGGAATTCCCAATGGGGATGGCCTGTGTGCCAGGTGTGTGAGGGTGGAAGTTTGAAAACACAAGCTGGGTTTAGGTTTTGGGGTGAGGGCACAGCAGGCCTACTGTGCCGAGGATGAATCAAGATCTCATGCATCTGAAGTCAGGGCGAGGATCAGACGTTGACTCGGGCTGGAGTTTGTGTCCATTATGGCCCCTTCAGGAAGTGGGGGCCTCCAGAGTCCATGGAGGTTTCCAACGCTGGGGCATGTGAGCTGCTCCAAACCACAATATTTCCTTCTGCAGGACAGTTGAGTCCTTTGGATGGCTCCAGGTCGCCCCATACAGAAAGACTCGAGAGAAGGGTCCTAAGGATGGATGCCTGGGCATACCACTTCGCATTCCCATTGGTTCCTAGCGACAAAGCCGGTTTGACCTGCTAGCACTGGGGTGAGCTATTCAGGGGCTGAGTTGACATGGACTCTCATGAGGATGGGTCATAATGTGGGTTTGTGTCCATGGAGACCTTGATATGTGGCGTTGGCTCAGGGGCCCTTCAGGATTCTCCTACCCGGAGGGATTGACACGGCTCCCCAGAGCAAGCTTCCCATGCCAACCACAAAGAGGAAGTGTGCTATGGTTCTGTCCAGAAACCCCACCTGAGGATAAATCTGCACGGCCCTCCAGGGCACCGCAATATCAGAGGCTGGCCTGTGCACTAACGTTCTGCCTGAAACAGCCTGACCCCCTACCACCTGTCAGCCACCCAGATAGCCTGCCCCACATCCAGCAGGTGGGACCTGCCATGGCCCAGGGCCGTCATATCTCCCCAACCTGTGTATTCAGGCATCCGTCTTCAGACCTCAGCTCAAAACCCTGCCTCTGGGGGAACCTGAAGCACAAAAGACTACTCCTCCTTCACCATGGCAGAGAACCTTGCCTTGTTGGGAGGGGTGTCCAACCCTCAGTGTGGGAGCCAGTTGCATGGCACATGAGAACATGCCCAGTCATGAGGGCCACCCTGGGCACAAACAGGCATTGTGACCCTCAGCCTGAGCCCGCTTTCAAACAAGCCCCCTCTGTAGCTGGACCAGGAACCCGCATACCGGGGCTGTCACACCCCTAAGCCTCCATCCTAAGCCTCGGTGGGGTTTTCCAATGTGCCCAGACCCAGAGCCGGTCTCTCCCATCCCTGTATTAGGGGGACCCCTGAGATGGAAAACAGCACACTTCCATTCCCCTGGAAAGACACCAAGCTCTTGGGAGCTGGGCAGAACCCCTGAGAGGAAGAATCTCCCCTGTCCCCATGAGGCCATGCCTGCACACCACGACCATCCTGAACACACAATCCAGACAGAAAAGCCTGCACTACCGCCTACTAGCGCCCTCATTTCAGATCCTGAGGAGCTGCCCTCAGGGTCTGCAGATCGCGCTTGTGATCACCTCGTCTCTAAACCTAACCCGAGTTTGTGTTTGCAGATTTCTGTCCCCAAGACCTGGCACACATGCCCCCAGGGTGGGGCATCTGGAGCCATACCGCAGGACTCTGCCTGCCCTCCCAAAGGAATGTATGCCCATCACACTTGCCCGAACCCGCCACATTAGGAGAAACGTACAAGGACCCTGAGTCCACCCCAATTTCGTAGAGCTCTCTGGCCCCAAGTGCCCACTTTGACACACTATGACCATCTGCCTCCAGGAAGACACCAAGGTCAATGGCCTGACTCAGAAGGTAGAACCTGACATGGCCTTAGGACCTCCTCAGAATCCTAGCTTAGGTTTTCAGGCATCTGTCCACAGAGGTCTATTCCCTAATACCAACTTATGGTCCAACATGGGGTCCCTGAGCCACACAACTGAAACCCCTCCTGTCCCCGGAAGGAAAACTTGCTCATGTGAGCTCTGCCCAACCCTCAGGGTAGGAGAGTCCTGCATCGCCTCGGAGCCCTCGCCACATTCTAAGGTCTCCCTGGACAAAAACCAGCCTTGGGACGCATCAACATGAGACTTCATGTCAACTCAGCCCCCTTGTTGCTTTGCCGTGCAGCCACCTGATCGAACCAGCCCCATTACTCGGCTGCAACTGTAATGCGAGGTGGGCTTTGCAGGCATCCATGCAGAGAGTTCTGCTACCCAATCATTCCAGATGGGGGACAGTGGAGACATCAAAACGGACTCTCCTGCCCCGCGGAAGGAAACCTTGCTGTTTGGAGCAGCTCATAAGTCCAGCGTGGAATAAACTCCTTGGCCTCATAGGGCCACCACTCCATAAGTTGGCCATCTTGGATACAAACTCCAGCGTGAGTAAACATCTGACACTCGCCCTTACTCAGGTGCTGGAGATCTCTAATCTGCCGCTGCACTTTGGAAGTGCCATGCGCTCGGCACTGAACTCTACCCCAGCTTGAGTTTTCTGACTTCCGTCCTCACACTTCTGGCCCGCAAGCCCTCCAGACTGGGAATTCTGGAGCCACAACACAGCATTCTGCCTGTGAACCACAAAGAGGAAGTGCACTATGGGTCTGCCCAGAAACCCCACCCGAGGATCAATCTCCACGGCCCTCAAGGGCACCAGAATATCAGAGGCTGGCCTGTGCACTAATGCTCTGCCTGACAGAGCCTGACCCCGACCACCTGTCAGCCACCCAGATAGCGGGCCCCACATACAGGAGGTGGGACCTGCCATGGCCCGGGGCCATCATCTCTCCCCAACCTGGTTATTCAGGCATCTGTCCCCAGACCTCAGCTCAAATCCCTGCCTCTGGGGGAACCTGAAGCACAAAAGACTACTCCTCCTTCCCTGTGGCAGGAAACCTTGCTGTTGGGATGGGTTTTAATCCCTCAGAACAGGAGAAACCTACGTGGCCCAGTGATATCAGGCACACTCCTGAGGTCCCCCTTGAGCACAAAGACACATTGTGACACTCAGCCTGAGCCCCATTTTAAGTAAGGCCCCTCGGTAGCTGGACACAGAGCTCACATATCTGTCTTGCCATACCCCAAGTCCAAATCCTAAACCAAGGTGGGGTTTTCCAGGAGCCTGGACCCAGAACCCTTCTCTGGAATCCCTCTTTTTGGGGGACCCATTAGACAGAAAACAGAATGCATTCCTCCCCCCATAATTAAAACAAACTATTGGGAACCAGGCAAAATCCCCAGAGAAGGAGATTCTTCCATGGCGTCTTGAGGCAACCCCTAGATTGCAAGGCACTCACTCAATACCCAGAGACAAAATCCTGAGATACTGCCTCAAACCCCCCTTAATTTTAGATCCCAAGGAGCTCCCCTCAGGTTCTGCAGATTGGGCCTGCCATACCCTCGGCCCTAAACCTAACCCAAGTTTGTGTTTTCAGACTTCTGTCCCCAGAGACCAGGCACAAACCCTCTCCAGTATGGGGCCTCTGAAGCCACACAAGCCGTTGCCTGCCCCCCAGAAGGAAACTGTGCCCTTTACAGTTGCCAAAACCCTCCAGACTAGGAGAAACCTGCAAGCCCCCTGAGGCCACCCCAATTTTGTAAGTCCCTCTGGACAAAAATGGGCAGTTTGACACAACCAGAGAAAGACTTCAAGTCACACAGCCATGTAGATGGCCTCAGAGAAATAAGATTGAAGTTCCCCTAGGCCCTGATATGAACCCTAGCTAAGGTTTTCAGGCATCTGTCCAAAGAGCCCTGGTCTCAAATACCAACATATGGGGGGAAGGGTCCGTGAGCCACAAAACAGAATACCTCCTGTCCCCAGAAGGGAACCTTGAGATGTGGAACTGTTTAAAACGCTCAGATTAGGAGAATCCAACATGGCCTCTGAGCCACCTTCACATTCCAAGATCTTCCTGGGGAAAAAACCCACAATGTGGCACATCACCTTGAGACTCCATTTCAATTCAGCCATCTGAGTAGCTCGCCCCAGAGCCAGCAGATAGAAACTGCTTTACTCCTAGGTGCCAATGGGAATGCGAGGTTGGGTTGCCAGGCATCCATACATAGAACACTGCTCTCAAATCTTTCCATTTGGGGGACTCCTGAGCGATCAAACTGGAATCCCTCTGTCCTGCAAAAGGAAACCATGCTCTTTGGATCAGCTGAACATCCAGAGTGGGAAGACTCCATGGCCTCATGAGGACGCCCTACCATTACATGGCCATCATGGACTTTAACTCCAGCCTGAGCAACGTCTGACACTCTCCCTTACTTCAGATGCTGGAGTTCTCATTTCAGCCTCTGCAGATAGCGACTGCCATGCCCTAGGCCCCGAACCTAACCCTAGCTTGTGTTTTCAAACTTTCGTCCTCACATTCCTGGCCCACAAGCCCTGCAGATTGGAAATTCTGGAGCCACAATGCATCACTCTGCCTGCCCACAAGAAGGAAAAAGTGTCCTATGGGTCTGCTCAAAACCCCCACATGAGGATCAAACTACATGGCCCACAAGAGCAACCCAATTTCATATGCCACCCTGTGCACTAAGGCTTTGTCTGACAGAGCCTGAGGCTAGACTTCGTGTCAGACACTAAGACACCTGGCCACATATCCAGCAGATTGTTCCTGCCATGGCCCTAGGCCGTCATCTTTACCCACACTGGTTTTCAGGCTTCGGTCCCCAGACCTTATCTCAAATCCCTTTATATGGGAGAACCTGATGCATAAAACAGAATGCCTCCTTCCCCATGGAAGTAACCTTGCTGTTGCAATGGGTGTCAAACCCTCAGAGTAGAGACACCTGCAGGGCCCATGAGGCCAAACCCATTCTTGAGGACCCGTTAGGGCACAAGCACACATTGTGACCCTCTGCCTGAGTCCCATGTTCAAATAAGGACCCTTGGTAGCAGACCAAGAGCACACACATATCGGGCTTTCAATTCCCCTAGGCCCACATCCTAACCCAAGGTGGGGTAACCTAGGCATCCATGCCCAGAGCCCTGCTATAGAATCCCTCATTTAGGGGGACCCCTGAAACAGAAAACAGGACTCCTCCCTTCCCCCAGAATGACAGAAAAGTATTGGGAGTGTGGAGAATCCCCAGAGAAGTAGAATCTTCCATGGCCCCATGATGTCACCCCTACATTCTGCGGCCATCCTATAAAAAAATCCAGAGACAAAAGCCTGATGTACTGCTTCACACTCGCCCTAATTTCAGATACCCAGGAGCTCCCCTCAGGGTCTGCATATCGGGCTTGTCCTATCTTGGACCTAATCATAACCTGAGTTTCTGTTCTCAGACTTCTGTCCCCAGAGCCTTGGCCCACACACCCTCCAGGCTGGGGCCTCTGGAGCTACATCGGAAGACTGTGCCTGTACTCTAAAAGGAAAATGTGCCCTTATAGTTGCCAAAACCCTCCATATTAGGAAAAACCTGCAAGTGCCCCAAGGCCACCCCAATTTCGTAGGCTGCCCTGGATAAAAATGTGCATTCTGACACACCCTGAGCAACTACCTCCAGTCAGACATCCAGGAAGATGTTCCCAGAGACAGGAGATTGAACCTGACATGCCCCTTGGCCCTAATCCGAGCCCTAGCTTAGGTTTTCAGGCATCTTTCCCTAGAGGCCTGGTCTCCAATACAAACATATGGGGGAGGGCTGAGTCTCACAACAGAACACCTCCGGTCAACAGAAGGAAACATGCTATTTGGAGCTGTGTAAAACCCTCAGGGTTGGAGAATCCTGCATGGCCCCTGAGCCACCACTATATTTCAATTTCTCCCTGGAGACAAAAATGCATTGTGACCCATCAGCATGATACACCATTGCAACTCAGCCCCCTGGGGAGCAAACCCTAGAGCCAGCATATAGGACCTGAGATGCCCCATGGCTCCAATGGGAACCCTAGGTGGGGTTTTCAGTCATTCAGACATAGAGCCTCCTCTCTAATCTTTCCATATGGGGGACCCTTGAGCCATTAAACAGCACTCCCCCAGTCCCATGGAAGGAAACCTTGCTACTTGGAGTGGCGCCCAACCATCTGATTAGGAAAACTTCCATGGCCTCATGAGGACACCCCTTCATTAAGGGGCCATGATGGACACAAACTCCAGCCTGAGCCAACATCTGATACTCGCCCTTAATTCAGATGCAGGAGATCTCGATTCTGCCTCTGCAGAGTGGGCCTGCAGTGCCCTCAGCCCAAAACCTAACCCTAGCTTGTGTTTTCAGACTTCTGTCACTGTAAGGGCCCACTTAATCAGAGGGAGCCATTTTGTTGTTTATGCAGTAAACTTAGATTGACCCTATAGAGTAAACTTAGATTGACCCTGCCCCTCCCAGAGGAACTTACTTGCAAAGCACAAATAAAGGGGCGGTCAGGCCAGGTAGAGACATCCAATCAGTGGGGCGTGCATACTGTCTCCCTAGCTACCAGTCTCAGATAGCAAAGCCCAGATACAAGGACGGGTAGAGACATCCAATGAGTGGGGCATGCATATATCTACTAGGGTGAATTGTAATTCAACTGGCCACCCTTGTGTGACCTTACATGACTGTGCAGTTTTCTCTGTGTATTGCAATCTCATTGGCACCTGTGTATAGCCTGGCCAAACTACCCTTATAAAAGTTAGTCTGTGAGGTTGGGAGGAGTTGCCTCTTTGCAAGAGACGGCCCTGACCAGTCAGTTTGATTCTCGATGCTTGGTGTGAAATAAAGCTTTGCTTGACCGTTGCTTTGTATCAGTCTCGCTACTTTGATTACAGACCCTAACACTGGGGGCTCATCCAGGATCAAATGAGGAGAACAGAGCCAGCATCAGAATTTCTGGGAAAGCCTCTGGAGGTAAGATCTTGGGATCCTATCTGTCTGGTTGTGGAACTCCAGGTTATAGCCCACCGGGGAGAAGCTGGATGCAACCATGCTCCCCAGGGCTGGAGTGGATGCGGGGATGCCCCATCCGACCACTGGTAAGATCGACGGGGGGTTCGAGTCCCCCTGGGCAGTCGGGGGGTTCAAGTCCCCCTAGGGAGTTGGGGGTTTGAGTCCCCCTGGGTGGACAGGGGGTTCGAGTCCCCCGAGCAGTCAGAGGGTTCGAGTCCCCCTGGGCAATCAAAAGATCAAGGAAGTCCCCACCAGTGTCAGGTTAAGGACCACTGGGAATGTGGTTGTCTTTGTTTTGTCCTTTTGTTGTCTGTTGTGCTATTTGTTGTGTTTACAGGAACCAAGAAAGTCCCCACCAGCAGGAGGCTCTGGATGAGGATCACTGGGCCTGCAGTTCTCTTTGTCTCATCTTTTTGTTGTCTGTTGTGTTGTTTATTGTTTTTGGAGAAATGGGGAAAGCGGGGAGTAAGGGACCTGTGACACACCTAAATCTTGTTATCCAGCATTTCAAGGATTTTCAAGGTAAAGCCACCCAGTCGGGTGACAAAGTTTACCTGGGAAAACTTAAAACACTCTGCCAGTTAGAGTGGCCCACTTTCTCCACAGGGTGGCCACTGGAAGGAATATTTTCCTTGGCTCAGATATACTCTACCCAGAGTGAGGTCTTCTATCTCCATTGAGACCAAATACCGTACATCATGGCCTTCTGATATCTGATAGGAAAGGCAACATCATGTCTCAAGTCTCACCAACCCTTTGCTAATGAAACCATCTCTCTCCCTCTAAGGCAGGTTAGATCACCAAAACCATAACAGAAAGATGAGGGGAAACCAGGGAAGAAGACTGTTCTACCTCCGTTGGATGTGGAGGTTGTAGAATTCCCCCCTCTTTATCTGTCCCCTAAACCTGACTCTCGGTCCCAAGATGCCCTTGCCAGTCCGACTCATATGTGGTCAGAGTCCACCTATGTGATCACCAAGCAGAAAGACCGCCCTGATCCTTCCCTTTTCCCCACCCCCCTCTGCCTCCCTTTACCTCTCTGATGCTGCCTCTCCGTGAAGTTGTTCCACCGGACGGGAGAGGTCACCCCCACATAAACTATATCCCTTTCTCCTCTTCTGACATCTATAATTGGAAGGCCCAACACAAATCCTTTTCAGTACACCCTCAGGATTTAATTAGTCTCTTCGAGACTGTATTTCTTACCCACCAGCCCACCTGGGTGGATATTCAACAGCTCCTTATGGCTCTCTTTAACATGGAAGAGAGGGATTGCATCATGTGAGAAACCCATAGGTGATAAGTGAGAGACTTGTCAGGGACCTCGATCACCAGGGGATGGAATACTACTGCCCAAGGGAACCCCTGACTGGGGAAATAACACCTATGAAGATAAGGAGAGCCTATGCTTTTACTACCAGGACCTACTAGAAGGTCTCCATGGAGCTGCAAGGAGACCTGTAAATTTATCTAAAATTAGTACAGTGACTCAAGGTAAGAATGAGTCTCCAGGAGCTTTCCTATAAAGGCTTGTTGAAGCCTATAAAATGAATAGCCTGATTGAACCTGAGGCACCTGAAAATCAGAGGGCAGTGAATCTTGCTTTTGCCAGTCAGTCATCCCCAGATATAAGGAGGAAACTTCAGAAAATTGAATGATTTGAAGGGAAGAAACTGACTGTGTTAGTGGGAATAGAAGAAAAGGTGTTTAACAAGGATGCACAAGAGGATGAAAAACCGACAAAAAAACTGGTTAAGGTTTTGGTATTACATGAGACGGGAAGAGGACAGGGTAAAGAGGTCAATGGAAAAGGGAAAGGCAGGTAGCGGATGGTAAATGGAAGGAAAAGCCTAAGTACAGAGGAGGCAGGGTAGAAGACTTAGATTTAGATCATTGTGCTTACTGTAAGGAAAAATGACATTGGGCCAAAGAGTGCCCCAAAAGGAAGACGGCAATGCTGGCCAGCAGAGACTGAAGGGGCCGTGGTTCAGGGCCCCTCCCCAAACCTTGGGTAAAAATTAAAGTGGAGAGGAAATCAATTTATTTTTTGGTGGACACAGGAGCCCAATTTTCATCATTACTTAAACCTATGGGAAAACTATCTGGAGAGGAAGTCTAGGTACAAGAGCAAATGGCACAGAGAGCCATAAATGGGCGACAGAGAGGACTTTAAATTTGGCCTCAGGAGTAGTTAAACACTGATTTTTGGTCCTCCCTAATGCCCTGTATAACTTGATGGGAAGAGATCTCCTCCACAAGTTATGCACTGGCATTCAGTTCTCAGAAGAAGACATGACTGTAACCTTGGGACAACCCACTGGGCAGGTGCTTATGGAAGCAGTAGACGAATACCTCCTTTATGAGTCAGTCTCAAACCCAGAGGAGACAAAGGGGAGGAGCCTTCTCCAAACCCTACAGGTCGAGGTTCCCGAAGTCTGGGCAGAAGGGAAGCCCCCTGGCTTGGCCAAGGGACAGTCTCCAGTGCTGGTACAATTAAAAGCGATGGCTACGTTTGTTTGCGTCTGGCAGTACTCCCTCCCTCGGGAACCAAAGGAAGGGATCAGAAAACACATTAACCAGCTCTGAGGAGTCGGGATCTTGTTCCTTGCAAATCTCCATGGAACACACCTTTGCTGCCCATCAAAAAGGCTGAGACCGGGAAGTACTGACCCGTTCAGGACTTGCTGGAAGTTAATAAATGGGTTGAAGATATCCACCCGACAGTGTCTAATCCCTTTATCCTACTATCTCTCCTGGGCCCCAGAAGAACTGTGTATCTGTCTTAGATCTCAAGGATGCATTATGCATTTTTTCTGCATATCTTTAGCAAAGGAATCTCAGCCCCTCTTTGCTTTTGAGTGGTCCGAAACACAGGAAGGATTCCAAGGCCAACACACCTGGACAAGACTTCCCCAAGGTTTCAAAAATTCACCAACTATCTTCGACAATGCCCTACAAAAGGATTTG
>PISX010030840.1:0-18195 GCA_004024625.1 Mellivora capensis | reverse complement strand
AGAGATTATGCTGAGTGAAATAAGTCAAGCAGAGAGAGTCAATTATCATATGGTTTCACTTATTTGCGGAGCATAACAAATAACACGGAGGACATGGGGAGATGGAGAGGAGAAGGGAGTTGAGGGAAATTGGGGGGGAGATGAACCATGAGAGACTATGGACTCTGAAAAATAACCTGAGAGTTTTGAAGGGGCGGGGCGTGGGAGGTTGGTGGAGCCAGGTGGTGGGTATTGTGGAGGGCACGCATTGCATGGAGCACTGGGTGTGTTGTAAACTATGAATTCTGTTACGCTGAAAAGAAATAAAAAAATAAAAAAATAAGAAAATTCAACTATACACCAATATTCCTTATAGACACAGATTCAAAAATCCTCAACGAAATGCTAACAAACTGAATCCAGCAACATATAAAAGAATTGGACAGCATGACCAGGAATGGAAAGTTAGTTTAGCATTAGAAAATCAATGAACATATAATACCACATTAAGAAAATTAAGGATAAGGGGCGCCTGAGTGGACTCAGTGGGGTAAAGCCTCCGCCTTTGGCTCAGGTCTAGATCCCAGGGTCCTGGGATCCAGCTTCTCCTCCTTCTCTCTCTGCCTGCCTCTCTGCCTGCTTGTGATCTCTGCCTGTCAAATAAATAAAAGTCTTTAAAAAAAGAAAATTAAGGATAAAAACGACACAATCATATAAATAAACACAGAAAAAGCTTTTGATAAAACTTAGATCTTTCAGTGATTAAAAAATATTACTTTCATCAAAATAGGAATAGAAGGAATTGCCTAAAGCTGATGCTGATAGTGTTTATCAAACACCAACACCTGAGATCATACTCCGTGGTAAAAGGCTGAAAGCTTTCCTCCCATGACCACAAACAAAACAAGGATGTCTGCTCTTCAACATTTCTACTTAACAATATGCTAGAGGTTCCAGTCAGGGCAACTGGACAAGAAAAAGAAATAAAAGGTACTTAGATGGGAAAGGAAGAATTAAAAATGTTTCTGTTTACAATGACATGATCTAGTATGTAAAAAATCCCTAAGCAATCAAATAAAAAGCTATTGGAACTAATACATAAGTTAATTAAGATCAATATACACAAATCAGTTGCATTCTTATACAAATATAATTGATAAGACAAAATTAAAATATTACATTCATAATAGGATCAAAAAATAAACAGAAGTTTAATAAGGAAGTGTAAGACTTACAAACTGACAACTGTAAAACACTATAAAAATAAATAAATGAAGAAATCAATAAATGGAAAGATATTCCTTATCCATGGACTGGAAGATTTACGAATTTAGATAACAATATTCTCCAAATTGATATACATATTCAGTACAATCTCTATCAAAATCCCAAGTGGTTTTTTTTTTGCAGAAATTGATAAATTGATCCTAAAATTCATATGGAAATGCAAAAAACAAATAAATCGACAAAACCCCACAGAACCACCAAAACAATCATGAGAAAGGACTCACACTTCCTGATTTCAAAACTTAATACACACAAAAATAAATTCAAAATGAATGAAAAACCTAACTGGGAAACAGGAATCCATCAAAATTCTAAAGGAGAACACAGGCAGCAACCTCTGTGACCTCAGCTGCAGCATCTTCTTACTAAACATGTCTCCAGAGGCAAGGAAAACAAAAGCAAAAATGAACTATTGGGACCTCATCAAGATAAAAAGTTCTTAAAAAAAGATTTTAATTATTTATTTTAGTGAGAGAGAGAGAGAGAGAGAGCAAGCGTGCATGAGAGGGGGAGAAGCTGACTCCCTGCAGAGCTGAGAGCCCAATGTGGGACTTGATTCCGGGACTCTGGGATCATGACTTGAGTTTTTTTACACAGCAAGGGAAACAATCAACAAACTAAAAGGCAACCTATGGAATGGGAGAAGATATTCACAAATGACATATTAAAGGGCTAGAATCCAAAATCTATAAAGAACTTATCAAATTCAACACTCCTAACCCCCAAAAAAATCCAGTCAAGAAATGGGCAGAAGACATGAACAGACATTTCTCCAAAGACATGCAAATGGCCAACAGACACATGAAAAATGCTCAGCATCACTCGACATCAGGGAAATACAAATCAAAACCACAATGAGATACCACCTCACACCAGTCACAGTGGCTAAAATTAACAAGTCAGGAAACAACAGGTGTCAGCGAGGATGCAGAGAGAGGGCAACCCTCTTACACTGTTGATGGGAATGCAAGCCGGTGCAGCCACTCTGGAGAACAGTATGGAGGTTCCTCAAAAATTTGAAAATAGAGCTACCCTACCACCCAGCAACTGCACTGTTAGGGATAAAGATACAAATGTAATGATGCAAAGGGGCACCTGTGCCCCAATGTTTACAGCAGCAATGTCCACAATAGCCAAACTATGGAAAAAGCCCAGATGTTCACTGACAGATGAATGGATAAAGATGTGATATCTATATACAATGGAATACTACTCAGCCACCAAAAAATGAAATTTTTGTATTTGCAAAGCCATGCATGGAACTAGAGTGTGTTATGTTAAGTGAAATAAGTCAATCGGAGAAAGATAATTATATGATCTCACACATATATGAAATTTAAGAAACAGAACAAGTGAACAAAGGAGGCTAAAAGGAGTGAGGGAGACTCTGAAAACCAGAGTCTCAACTACAGAGAACAAACTGATGATTACCAGAGGGGAAGCGGGTGGGGGAACAGGTTAAATAGGTGATGGGGATTGAGGAGTGCACTTGTTGTGATGAGCACTGAGTGTTGTATGCAAGTGCTGAATTACTATACTGTACTCCTGAAACTAATATTATATTGTATGTTAACTAACTGTAATTTAAATAAAAATGGGGCAGGGGGAGAACCATAATCATCAAGACAGTATGGCACCAGCATAAAGACAGGCATACAGACCAATTTAATAGATTGATCTTCTAGAAATAAATCCATACATCATTATCTACTTAATTTTCAAAAAGGTGCCAAGACAATTTTCTAGGGGAAAAACATTCTTTCCAACAAATGGTGCTGGGACAACTGGATATTCACACGCAAAATAATGAAGTTGGAGCCCTCCCTCACACCATATACAAATATTAATTCAAAGTGGATCATAGACTTAAATGTTTGGTAGAATTCACCAATGAAGCCATCTGGTCCTCAGCTTTTCTTTGCTGGAAGTTTTTAGATTACTGATTCAGCCTCCAGAGTAGTTACAGATCAGTTCAGATTTTCTGTTTATTCATGATTTAGTCTTGGTAGGTTATATTTATCTAAGAATTTTTCTATTTCTTCTGATTTATCCAGTTTGTTGGTGTAGAATTGTCGATGATAGTCTCTTATGTTCCTTTTTATTACTGTAGCATCAGCTGTAATGTCCTCTCGTATTTGATTTTGAGTCTTTTGTCTGTTTCCTAGTTTAGCTAAAGACTTTTTAATTTTATGTTTTCAAAAAAATCAATTCTTATTTTCATTTATTTATTCTTGTTTTTCTGTTTTCTATCTCACTTATTTCTGCCCTAAACTTTGTTATTTTCTTTGTCCTGCTATCTGTGGGTTTAGTTTATTCTTTTTCTAGCTTCTTGGGGTGTAAAGTTAGCTTGTTTATTTGAGATCTTTCTTTTTAAGGTATTCACTTACCACAGTCAATTTCCATCTTCGCATTGCTTTTGCATACTAAGTATGCCATAATTTCTGTTATGTTGTATTTTTGTTTTCATTTGTCTTAATATTTTCTTTTTTATTTCTTCTTTGACCTACTGGTTGTTCAAGAGTGTTTATTTAATTTTACATATTTGTGAGTTTTCCAGTTTTCCTTCTGCTACTGATTTCTACCTTCACTCCACTGTGATCTGTAAAGATACTTGGTGTGATCCCAATCACTCTAAATTTGTTAAGACTTCTTTTGTGGGACACCTGGGTGGCTCAGTTGGTTAAGTGGCTGCCTTCGGCTCAGGTCATGATCCCAGCGTCCTGGGATCGAGTCCCACATCGGGCTCCTTGCTCGGCAGGGAGCCTGCCTCTGCCTCTGCCTGCCACTCTGTCTGCCTGTGCTTGCTCTCTCTCCCTCTCTCTCTGACAAATAAATAAATTTAAAAAAATATATTTAAAAAAGTTAAAAAAAATACTTCTTTTGTGACATAATACATGACCCATCTTGTAGAAAATCCTGTGTGTGCTTGAGGAAAAACAGGTATTCTCCTGCTGTTGAGTGGAACGCTTTATATTTGTCTGTTAGGTCCATTTGCTCTATACAATTGTTCAAGTCCTCTGTGTCTGTACTGATCCTTTGCAGATCTTCTATCCATCACTAAAAGTGGGGTGCAGAAGTCTCCTACTCCCACAGTTACTATTGTCCATTTCTCCCTTTAGTTCAGTCAATGTTCACTTTATATACTTAACTGCTTTAATGTTAAGTACCTATATGTTTACAATTGTCATATCTTCCTGATGTGTTGACCTTTTTATCACTATATAATGTTCTTTTCTATCTCTTGTGACAGTGTTTGAGTTAAAATCTATTTTGTCTGATAAAAGTATAGTCACCTCTCTGAGCTATAGCAGCTAAGAGGATCTCTTCTGGTTTCCATTTATATAAAATATATTTTTCCAGGCCTTCACTTTTCTCAGTTTAAATTCTTGATCTGTAACAGAGTGAGACATTCTCACTCTTGCCATGGGCTCCATATGAACCAAATACATTAAATTTGGGCTTGCCTATGACTCGCTTTGGCCAATGGGAAATACAATGTGAGCTGAGGCTTAAAATGTGCTTGTGCAATTACTGTTGACCTTACTACACTACAACTACCCACCATTAAAAGAGTATGCCTCAGTTGGCCTTTTATCCTTCAGAGCTGACCCCAAAATGAATGCAGGTAGAACACACTTGAACCTGACTCCACTTGCAGCCAAACCCAGCATATGAATGGCCTCAAGTCTTTCATAAATCACCTAGGCAACCCCAATGACAAATCACACAAAGATCTATTAAGATCTTGTGATGCAGTAGTTTTGGTAGCAATAGCAGACAGAACAGTCCATAAGATGGGGGGAAAGAGGGCAAAATCATGAATAAGTATTTCACAAAGAAATTTAAGGAAGTTGCTCAGCCCTGTTAGTAATCAGGGAAATTAAGAATAAAACCACAATGATATACCAATTCATGACCATTAGAGTGTCAAAAATGTAAAACTCTGACAATACCAGATGTTGGCAAGGGTGAGGAGCAATGGGAACTCTCATACTCTTCTGGCAGCCGATTAACCATTGAAAAACAACTGAAATTTTGTTGAAGTTTAAGATGTTTCAGCAAATCCCATGACCCTAGAACTCTAGTAATTATACTCCATTAGGAGAAAAGTTTGTGTTAATGGGGGAAAAAGACTGGAAACAATCCAAATATCTATCAACAGGAATCTGAAAAAATAACTTGTGTAATATTCCCACAATTTAACTTTACAAAGTGAAAATGAATCGAGTGCAACTACATATGCAAGAACTTAGTTAGCAATAACACTGGATAAATAAAGAAAACCAGAAGACTGCATACTACATTTTTAAAACAAGAAACCAAGCAAAAGCATTCAATATGTGCCTTAGAGATACACTCTTACGTGGCAAATTATTTTGAAGCAAGGAAATAATAAACATAAAATGCAGCAAAGCAGGTGGAGAAGAAAATTAACAGCACTGTAATGTTTTCATTCTTAAGCTGGACACTGGCTTCATAGGTATATATTTTTATATTAAGCTTCATAACTGACATACAATATATGTTTTGGGGGAGCACCTGGGTGGTACAGTTGGTTAAGCACCTGACTCTTGGTTTCAGCTCAGGTCTTGATCTCAGGGTCATGAGATCAAGCCCCACATGGGGCTCTGGGCTCAGAGCAGAGTCTGCTTATAAGATTTTCTCTCCCTCTGGCCCCTCACCCCCAATCTCTCTTTCTCTAATAAATCTTAAAATATGTTGTTTTTGTATATATAAAATGGCAAAGGATTTTTTTAGTAATTTTATTTAAAAATTTTTTCTTTTTTTGACAGAGAAAGAGTGACAGAGCACAAGCAGAGGGGGCAGCAGGCTGAGAGAGGGGGAGAAGCAGGCTCCTCATTGAGCAGGGAGCCCGATGTGGGGTGTGATCCCAAGACCCTGGGATCATGACCTGAGCTGAAGGCAGACACTTAACCAACTAAGCCACAAAGGTGCCCCTTTTTCGCCATTTTTAATGGTGTAACCTAGTCATCCAAGATAAGAAAAGCTGACAGAGGTTAAAAAAAGAAAAGAAAAAGAGAGAGAAAGAGAGACAAAATGGACATAGCACTTTCTTCTAACTGAACAGCCCATTTTTCTTATTGCTAAATCCCTTTTTTCACCAAGACTTGCTGCCTTTTTCTCTTATGTTTGGGGAAAAAATATCTCACTAGACCCTTTCTGAGCATGTACTGAGTGCAGTTAGCAAGGGGTGGATAGGCCAGGAGCATGCCTTCATTAGACCAGCTATTCTCAAAGGAGGAGGAGAGCCAAGGGTGTTAACTGAACCAGGGGCATTAGCCTCCTCCATTCTGCTTGTCAGACCCAGGGCATAAGCTGAGCCCCAGCATTTCTAGTTCTACTGAGTAAAATCTCAGCAGGGACAAAAGATAAGCAGAGAAATCTCAAGTCAGAGAAAGAATCTGTTCTCCTAAGCAAAATGGCATTTACTGGAAGAACATCCAGGGCTCAGAAATGTAATGTTTTATGGCAGGGTCAGGTAGAAACAAAGAAATGCATATTAAAAATAAATATCCTCTTACACCCAGGAAAGTGACTGGCAAGGACTTATCAAGTTGTAGAGAGAATGTGAAGCAGCAGGAATTCTCACATATTGCTGAAGTGTAAACTGGCGTAACTACCAACTGGATCCAAATGCTTCTAGATACACAGGAAAACTCTGGCACAGGTGCAAAAAGAATACGTTTACTGTGACACTGTAATAAGAAAAATTGAATAATATTCCAAATACCCACTAATAGGAAAGTCAATGAATAACTAGTAATATATTTTAAAAGGGGATACTACATAGCATTTAAAAATAAACGAGCTCAATATATATCCCACAACAGATAAATCTCTAAAATATATTTGAACAAAAAGGTCAAGGTGCAGGATGATATACACACCACAGGCCCATCTATGTAACGTCTGCTTACGGATACAGAGGTCTATTCAAAATGTAAGCACATGACTGAGAGGGACACAAAACTGCCACTTAGTAGCTGCATCTCAGTAGGGGGTGGGAGGAAACAGGACTGGGGATAAAGAGGCTGCACCTTTAACTATAGTGGTTCCATTGCCTGGAAAGCGTCCAAGTAAGCACCACAAAACACTGACATCATTCAGTCTAGATGGCTGGCAGAGGGTTGTTCATTGGCTTATTCTCAACTCTTCACTATGTATTTGGAATATTTATGATGATAATTCAGCATTCATGGGTACTCTTAGAGAAGGAGTACTACATCTTCATATTTACTTCTACAAAAGTTTCATTTGCCCATGAATATTACCATCAAGTTACAAAGTTATATCCTCACTCAGTATCGACCATTCATTCAGAACCTTAAATGACAACTGGGACATGTAACAAAGCATAAATATCATCATCCCTGTAACTATTATTTATTAAGTCAGCTTCTTCTATGCACCAACCATGTGGTGGCAGGCTCTCACCTGCCCTGTCGAAATGAACAAGCCCCCAATGACACAGCCAGTCAGGGCAAAGCTTGAACAGGTCTAACTGCAGAATTGTATACCTTAAATGACTCCATTTCTAAAAACCTACTATTGCTGCCTTTAGCTACAACATGGAGACAAAGCATGTGTTTAGTGCACAGCAGTAGTACTGACATACATTTTTTATGGCAAGATAATGAGAAAATGTGTAAATATGGCTTGGACAACAGACCACTTCATATTTTACTGAGGACAGACTACACTCATTAAAACAGACTTTCCAACAAATGTCACTATGAAGCCTTGCCCAAGTTAAATTTTCCTAAGCACCACTAAGCACATTCAAATAAATCTCCTTCCAGGAATATCTTTAATACTTTGGCACTTGAATGTGGTAACTGGAACTGCTGCCTAAAATGGCAAGACACATTAAATGACAGGAAAATACATTATCTGCAGAAATAAAAATCAAATAGTTTTGTTACAAACTGAGGGCTGCTGGAGTGGAGGGGGGTTGGAAGGATGGGGTACCTGGGTGATAAGACACTGGAAAGGATATGTATTGTGTTGAGCACTGGATATTGTGTAAGACTGATGAATCACAAACCTGTACCCCTGAAATAAATAATACATTTTATGTTAATAATATAAATAAATAAATAACCAACCAACCAACTGGGGGGGGGGTAGTTTTGTTACTAGAGCATGTATCTATCACAAGCTTTTCTTTCTTTTTTTTTTTTTAAGATTTTATTTATTTATTTGACAGACAGAGATCACAAGTAGGCAGAGAGGCAGGCAGAGAGAGAGGAGGAGGAAGCAGGCTCCCCACCGAGCAGAGAGCCCGATGCGGGGCTCAATCCCAGGACCCTGGGATCATGACCTGAGCCGAAGGCAGAGGCTTTAACCCACTGAGCCACCCAGGCGCCCCTCTATCACAAGCTTTTCAAGTCTGCATTAGATATATGTGAATTCTATTAATCAGAATTTTCATCCAGCAAATCAAAAACTAGTACTATAGAAATTTTCTCTGTGTGTCCATTTCTCTGATGCATTGACAGGGAAGAAGTCAGACCAGGGTAGCAGAAAACTCATCCATTCACAAGTTCTCAGTCTGATCCCTTAGCTCACTGGCAATGACACTAAGCCTCAGCCCCACTGACTAGATTGCTGTTCTTATGGAAAATGACCCAATGATTGGGACATGTTCTTTTTTTAATGAAAGTGTGACATACAACAGAAAAATGTGTAAAAGGAGTGCCAGGCTGGCTCAATGGGTGGAGCTGTAACTCTTGATCTCAGGGCTATGAGTCTGAGCCCCACCGTGGGTGTAGAATTACTTAAAAATACAATGTTTAAAAAATAAAAAAAAAGAAAGGAAAATACATATAAGTGTATGTAGCTCAGTAAATTTCAACACCTAAACATACGTAACTAGTACCCAAATCAAGAAACAGAGTATTACAATCCTGTTCCCTTTCCATCTATTCATCAAAGATAATCTTGATGATTATGCCAACTTCAAATATTATCGATAACTTCTGTATTTTCTATACACTATATCAATGGACTTACCCAGTATGCACTGTTCTTGGGTCTGTTTCTTTTGCTAACATCATTTTTATAATAACCATCCATATTGTTGCATGCACATGTAGATAGTTCACACTTACTGTTACACACTTCTGCAGAGTGTGTCACAATATAATTATCTGCTTTGTTTCTGATGAGCATCTGGGTAATTTCAAGGTATCCAGTATCATAAACAATGCTACTCAAACATATTAGTACATTTTTCCTACTGAAATGTACATTGGTCAAATTTCTTCTTGGAGTAGAATTGCTGGGTCATACAGTATGTGCAATACTTTCCTATTTACACCGTAACAAATTACCACTAACTTAATTGCTTAAAACAACAGAAATTTATTATACATATATACATTATATATGGAGGTCAAAAGTCCTATATGGGTGTTATTAGGTTAAAGTCAAGGTGCCAGTAAGGCTCTAGGGGAGGCTTTAGAGAAGAATCCACTTTCTTGCTGTTTCTACCATTTCTTGGCTTGAAACTCCTTCCTCCATCTTTAAAGCCAAATGGCCAGTCAATTCTTTCTCAGAGCACATCACCCTAACACTAATTCTTCTGCTTCACTCTGCCACATTTAAGGATGCATGCGATTACATGGATCCATTTGAATAGTCCAGGATAATTTCCCTATTTTAAGGTCTAATGATTAGCAATCTTAATTTCATCTACAACCTTAACTCCCCTTGCCTTATATTATATATATTCATACACCTCAAGGATTAATATATGGACATCTTTGAGGATCATTATTCTTCCTCCCATAATATGCATGTATTTTGGACATGTTTTTAAAATTTGTAGGTATTATAAACATTTTATTATAACATTATGGCAAACTCAAATTTCTTCCTTTCTATGTAACAAATCTAGTTTCTTCTGTCAGTCTTGTAATTATTCTGAGAAAACATGTTTGCAGTTACTAAGCACATGACTAAATTTTAAAAATACATTTGTGTGTGCATGTGTGTGTGAGTGTATGTCTGTGTAATTTCCACTATGTGAAATACAATATACTAGGAGCTACAGAAATGCAAAGTAAGTAAGTGATTTCTGATCAAGATGGGAAATACAACAGATGCAGGGGGAAAAAATACACTGGGAAAACATAACAAAAATGTTTGTATTACACAACTGAACTCTAGAATGTTAAAAGAGGGAAATCTTCAGATGCCAGAAACAAAGATAAAACTGAGGAAATGAAATCAGATATACAAATTAGGAGCTTTGATTTTTAGTCCCATTGAGGGGTAAGAACGGAAACCAAAAGATGCAAGCATGGTTTTAAGAGGGTCACCTTCACTAAAACACTGGTGGAAAGATAATCACCAAGAAAACAGAAACACAGATCTGTACTAAACACAGGTGTGGAGTTTCACTGCCCCCTATCCAGAAAGCACAGATCAGTGACAGTAAAACTGCCCCATGACGATATCTCACCCACCAAAGAAAATCTCAGAACTCACGTGAATCTCTCCCTGAAAGTGAACTCATAGACTAAAACCACAGACTGCACAAGGAAACACACAGATCAACAAAAGCAACCAAGAAGAATTAACACCTTGGGAGTCTTCATAATAGAAAAAGACTAGAAGGACTTAAATATAAGAATGTATAAACTATGGACTCTGAAAAACAACCTGAGGGTTTTGAAGGGGTGGGGGGTGGGAGGTTGGGGGAGCCGGGTGGGAGGTTGGGGGAGCCAGGTGGTGGATATTATGGAGGGCACGCATTGCATGGAGCACTGGGTGTTGTGCAAAAACTATGAATTCTGTTACGCTGAAAAGAAATTTAAAAAAATAGAAAAAAAAAGAATGTATAAACTCTTGAAGAAATAAATGATAATATTGACTCCTTAAGAACATTGTTCTTAAAAGAACAGTGCTCAATTTTTTTTAAAAAGCAGATTTCAAAAATAAATAGAAAATATAGAAATGAAATGCAGAATATGGTATGAAAGCTATGTTAAATAAGTATACTTTTTAGAAGTGAAAACTGACAAGCTAGAATCCAGAACTAAGATAATCACTCAGAATAATAAGCACAGGATGAGCATGTATGAAAATTATGAGAGAGGTCCCTACATACATCTAACAGATCTAGAAGGAGAGATTAAGAAAACAATTTAAAGACTCGAAATGTTTAAAAAGCAAAATCAAAGGTGCCTGGGTGGCTCAGTTGGTAAAACGACTGCCTTCAGCTCAGGTCATGATCCTGGAGTCCCGGAATCAAGTCCTGCCTCTGGTTCCCTGTTCAGCGGGGAGTCTGCTTCTTCCTCTGACCTTTTCCCTCTCATGCTCTCTCTCTCTCTCTAATTCTCTCCGTCTCAAATAAATAAATTTTTTTTAAAGCAAGATCAAGCACATTCTCTACCTTCTAGGAGCTCACAGTGCAGCAAAAAACTTATTTATTGGTCTATGTTCTCAGAGCTGAAAGTAGCACCTGGGACCCTGACTCCCAGGGAAGGACTCTTCTAATCTTAACACTCTGCTTCTGTAGTGTGTCATCATATAGCCCCCTTCAGACTTGATTGATTAATATCATTTTGAAGTGAGGAAGTACTATTACCCTATAAGCCTGAGAGAGTCAGAGCTTAGGTTAGGGATCTACTCCCCTGTGGTTTTTCCTTTCCCTACTTGTTCACATAAGCCAACTACATTACATGTGCTGTACATCACCAGCTTCTGCATAATAGCACCAATAAAGAGAACCCATTGGTTTGGCTAGCCCAACATCCTCCTTGTCCAGCTACATGACTTTTACTTTTGGATGCCTCATTCTGAGTCCACATAACTCCAGAGAAGGCAGATAACTCAGGAAGGTTAAAAAAGGGCCAACTTGATAAAATCTGCCCTCCTGGCCACAGTCAGTGCTTCCAAAATAGATATGCAAACTAAGAAAGATCAAAGAAATCCAATTCTAGGACTGTGACTGGAGATACTGGGCAAAAGAACCTTCCTTCTGAGACTGTTAAATATGTAGAAGCTAAGTGTGGAGCTGCAGAAGCCACCAAGTAAAAGACAGCTTCACTGACAGCAACACAGAGGAAGGCAGAACAAAATGTTGAGAATGATAAGCCCCCGGATCCAGCCATACCTGATCCAATGCCACACCAGGACTTCTTAGTTTTATGAGCTAATAATTTTCCTTTTCTGCTTAAGCCAATTTGAATTGGATTTCTGTCAATTGCAACTAAAAGAGTCCAGGCTAACAAAAAAATTTAGTAGCAAAGCAGCAGCAGTGGCAGCAGCAACATCAAGAGGACAGCTGCTCTCTAAATAGTTCCCCACTTTAGAACACTGAGAACGATTTGGATCGTAATCCCAACATTACTCTAACTCAACAGCCAAATCTTACTCCGTGAGTCTAATTTTCATTTTATAATTTCTCTGTGCTCTTCCAACCACCTTAAAAGACCTCACAAAATTATAAACAACAATTTCAAAACAAAATGATTATTAATTATTTGAAACTTTAAAAATATGACGTTCAGAATTTTAGGGAAATGAAGAGATGATACAAGATAAAAGCATCATTAAAGCTTTAAAAGAATAGGAATCAATAGTAATGATAATGACTGGGTTCTGGAAGATGTAGAAGCAATAGTTGGAGAAATTTTGATGCACTAAACCAACAGAATTGTCTTATGTGAACAAATACCTAACTGTTTATGAGTAAGATGAGCATGTAGGAGAAGGACAAGGTTGGGGTAGGCTCACATATGTGTTTATGTAATTTGGAGAATGACTCCAGCTATGTGAGAAGAGACTAAAAAAGTCTCCCAGGCAAATCAATAGAAACAACACATCTTTTTACTGTCATCCACTTTCAGAGCCTCTTGTGCCTTTTTATGTTCCTAGTCACTCAATAATCTAAAATGATCTTCCCATAAGCCCCAAATATCAAATATTCATGTCAAGCAGTGTGCTAAATTCATCCTTTCTTTCCATACTGTCTGCCTGAAGAAATGGGTTTCTGTGGCCAGAAATACAGGACACGTCATGTACAGGGGAGCCAGATACTAATTAAGTGGCCATAATACATACCAATGTCTACCATATCGACAAAATGATAAAACACAGCTTGCCCAATTTAATAAATCTGAAACCAGGTCTGTCTTGCAGTGCTGCCAGCCAGGTAGCAGTTCTTATGTAATTAACTCTGCCTGCCCATGCATAGACCTGGCAGTGCCTCCTGGGGGATAGACAGAACAATGACAACACTTTGATGCTCCGGTCAAAAAACCACTTACAGATCATTTGAAGAAAGAATACTGAGTCTTTGTTGTTGTCAGATAAACCATCTGATGATATCATCAAAATGCACATAATGTATGCCAACAGCCTGGAAGAAATCCCAGAGACAATATTGAAACACTCTTTTAAGAAATGATTCAACATTAGCATTCCTGAGGGCATAAAGGCTGATACTGTGTGGGAAAACACAGATGATGATGAGTGAGTCGCGGTAATTCAGTGGAGTTGTACTCTGAAGGTGATTAAGTTTAGAAAAGCTCAATCCAAAGTATTAAATTGGTATCTTCCTTTTTGAATATGTACAAGAGTAATAATAAAAGTATATGTTTAATAAAGTACAGAAGAGTTCTTTCAACAAAACAAATTCTTAGTGATATGAAAACACCACATAACTGTTTAATTGGCATTACTTTTTCATACTACTGGCCCTTAAAATAATGGAATTACTTAAAATCAATAGTGTCTTATACAGATGAAATGCAGTGGTTTGTATCTATACAACAGTCATATGCAGCATATTTGGTTTGTGGAAGTTATGGCTTGTTCTGGGGTAAGGAGATGTATGATTCCCAAGAAGATACGAGCTGATTTCTTTTTAATATTGTTCATGTAATTTAACTCTCTATTGACATAACTTTGTATCTTTGCTTTGCCAAATCTGTTTGGAGTTAAATAAGGTCATGTCATTTACTTCTAAAATGTCCCCTTTTATATATGTCAAAATCACTGAAAGGAAACTACAACCCCAACAACACTAAAAAGGCATGTACTAATACCTCTCCTAAACCATTAAGGTTTTACCTTAATGGTAAAACCATTAAGGTTTTACCTTAATGGTAAAACCATTAAGGTTTTACCTTAATGGTAAAACCATTAAGGTTTTACCTTAATGGTAAAACCATTAAGGTTTTACCTTAATGGTAAAACCATTAAGGTTTTACCTTAATGGTAAAACCATTAAGGTTTTACCTTAATGGTAAAACCATTAAGGTTTTACTTTTGTCTCTCCAAAATCTGTCTAAGGTATCAAGACCCTCAGAAATCAATTTCTCTCTTAGAGATAAAAATAATATGCTCTCACAGCACACTAATTATATGGGTATTAGAATTTTGTGACTGCTCTAAAATCAATAGAATTTACAAACTAAAAATAATTCATTTTCTTTACTTTAATGAAAAGCCTTAAAGATCCCCCATCAACTCTGAGTCATTTTTACAAAGGCCATAGTCATTCCTTAATTTCTAATAGGTAGCATTCATTTATTAAGTCAAATTTAGTAGTTAAAGACTTAAATTACAATCATGGTTCAGACCTATAATGTCACATGCTTCTAAAAGCCATAAATTTTTGCAAATAAACATTTATTGAGGACATCCAATTAGAATTAAGGCTTAATAACAAACCAATACTTCCTTGAATAACATCAAGAAAAGGTCAATAAAATACTAAACCAATAAAGGCATCAGAGAGGTATGAAAGTAATGAGAACTAGAAAAGCTAATTAAAAAAAGAAAGAAAAATTCAGAAAGGTGAATTGTTGATACTCATCGATACTTTCCTGGTTGTACCTGCACATGCAAAGGACAAGGATGGAGATTACGTGATCTTGTGAGGGTTACAGGGTCAAAATTAAAGACCTGTAGGTCCTCAAACATTTGACCCATTTTACTCTGATATACAGCAAGGTGAAAAATGAAAAAGCTAAGCCATAAGCATCTATAACCAATGTAGAGTTTTCTAAAGTCTCACAGTACTGTGCAAACAAAGATCAGAATTTAAGACTCCACAAGGAGAAGAGGTAAACACAACAAAATCTCAGTTAAAGTCCTTGAGGGGTGTCCTTAGGGAAAAGGGACCATCCAGAGGTAGACGAAGGTTTGTGAAACTGTGACCCAACATCAGCTCAGCTAGATTAAGGTGATCAATCTCCAATGTTTCTGCCTTGCAGAGGGAAGAGTAAACCTTCTCTAGAGTTAAGATAATTGCAATTTATAACATTTAGAACCTCTATGACTTCTTACATACATGCCTAGCATTCAATCAAAAATTACTATGCATGATAAGAGATGACCAAAAACTACAACAGACTCATTGATAATACAGATATTGAAGCTAATAGTCAAGAAGTTTAAATAACCAAGATTATGTTAAAAATATTAAGGAAAAGGTGTGATAAAAGATGTAAAGATAGAGAATGTCACCAGATATTTGGAATATATAGGACCAAATGAAAATTCTCCAAGTGGACAATACATTATATGAAGTGCACTGACAGATGGGTTTAACAGCTGGTTGATACTGCAGTACTCTGATGACGAATCAGTAGAAAATATCCAAACTGAAGCAAAAGAACTGAAGAGTGAGAAACACAGAAAAAAGATCATAAAAGACGCTTTGGACTCAGTTTAAACATGTAAAATGTAATTGGGTCCCAAAAAGGAAAAGAGAGAACTAAAGCAAAAAACAACGCTTGAAAACAAAATTGTCAAAAATGTTCCAAAACTGGGGCACCTGGTTGGCTCAGTGGGTTAAGCCTCTGCCTTCAGCTCAGGTCATGATCCCAGGGTCCTGGGATCAAGCCCCACATTGGGCTCTCTGCTCAGCAGGGAACCTGTTTCTCCTCTCTCTCTGCCTGCCTCTCTGCCTACTTGTAATCTCTCTATCAAATAGAAAAATAAAATCTTAAAAAAAAAAAAAGTTCCAAAACTGATGAAAGACATCAAGCAACAGATTCTACCCTAGTCCTTCCAAGAAATCAAATCATTAGGGCTAAAGAAAATCTGAATAATACAATGAACAAACATGACCATGCACAGAAACTGCACCAACAAAAATAATATACAAATACATTTCAAAAGCATATGGAACATTTACCAAAAGTAACTATATATTCAGGCATAAATCAACTTCAAGTAATCATAATACTCTGAATATATTTTCTGAACACAGTAGAATTATATAATAAATGTTTAATGAGAAAATCCTCAACTACCTGGAAATTGAACAGTACACTTCAAACAGTCCATTTACTAAAGAATGTATCTCAAAAGAAGCTTGAAAATATTTTTAAATGAATGATAAAGATATGACATATCTCCAAGAACCATATGATACTCTCAATAGATGCTGAAAAAGCATTTGACAAAGTACATCATCCCTTCCTGATTAAAACTCTTCAAAGTGTAGGGATAGAGAGCACATACCTCAATATTATCAAAGCCATCTATGAAAAACCCACTGCAAATATCATTCGCAATGGAGAAAAACTGAAAGCTTTTCCACTAAGGTCAGGAACATGGCAGGGATGTCCATTATCACCACTGCTATTCAACATAGTACTAGAAGTCCTAGCCTCAGCAATCAGACAACAAAAAGAAATTAAAGGCATCCAAATCAGCAAAGAAGAAGTCAAACTACCACTCTTTGCAGATGATATGATCCTATATATGGAAAACCCAAAAGCCTCCACTCCAAAACTGCTAGAACTTGTACAGGAATTCAGTAAAGTGTCAGGATATATAGTCAATGCACAGAAATCAGTTGCATTTCTTTACACCAACAACAAGACAGAAGAAAGAGTAATTAAGGAGTCAATCCCATTTACAATTGCACACAAAACCATAAGATACCTAGGAATAAACCTAACCAAAGAGGCAAAGAATCTATACTCAGAAAACTATAAAGTACTCATGAAAGAAATTGAGGAAGACACAAAGAAATGGAAAAATGTTCCATGTTCCTGGATTGGAAGAATATTTTGAAAATGTCTATTCTACCTAAAGCAATCTACACATTTAATGCAATCCCTACCAAAATCCCATCCATTTTTTTCAAAGAAATAGAACAAATAATCTTAAAATTTATATGGAACCAGAAAAGACCTTGAATAGCCAAAGGAATATTGAAAAAGAAAGCCAAAGTTGGTGGCATCACAATTCCAGACTTCAAGCTCTATTACAAAGCTGTCATCATCAAGACAGTATGGTACTGGCACAAAAACAGACACATAGGTCAATGGAACAGAATAGAGAGCCCAAAAATAGACCCTCAACTCTATGGTCAACTCATCTTTGACAAAGCAGGAAGGAATGTCCAATGGAAAAAAGACAGCCTCTTCAACAAATGGTGTTGGGAAAATTGGACAGCCACATGCAGAAAAATGAAATTGGACCACTTCCTTACACCACACACGAAAATAGACTCAAAATGGATGAAGGACCTCAATGTGAGAAAGGAATCCATCAAAATCCTTGAGGAGAACACAGGCAGCCACCTCTTCGACCTCAGCCGCACCAACGTCTTCCTAGGAATATCGCCAAAGGCAAGGGAAGCAAGGGCAAAAATGAACTACTGGGATTTCACCAATATCAAAAGCTTTTGCACAGCAAAGGAAACAGTTAACAAAACCAAAAGACAACTGACAGAATGAATGGGAGAAGATATTTGCAAACGACATATCAGATAAAGGGCTAGTGTCCAAAATCTATAAAGAACTTATCAAACTCAACACCCAAAGAACAAATAATCCAATCAAGAAATGGGCAGAGGACATGAACAGACATTTCTGCAAAGAAGACATCCAGATGGCCAACAGACACATGAAAAAGTGCTCCACATCACTCGGC
>PISX010030839.1:0-18197 GCA_004024625.1 Mellivora capensis | reverse complement strand
CTGCGCGCCGTCTGCGGCCCCCGGCGGGCGCGCGGTGCGGGGGAGCGGCGAGCGGAGCGGCTCCGACGTCAGGGGTGTCTCCGCTCCAAATAGGGAGCGAGGGCGGGGGCAGCGGAGGGAGGGACGCGAAAAAGAAAGAGCGGGCGGGCGCGCACGGCCGCTCCCTCCGGGCTCGCGGGAGGGGGCGCCCCGGCCGCCCGGCCCGGCCCTTCTCCCCGCCTGCGAGCCTCGGGCCGGCCTGCGCGGCGATCCGACGGCGCGGCGGAGCTGCGAGGCCGCCCCGGCCGGCGCCCCCGGGCAGCGGGCAGAGAGCCCGGCGCCCCGACCCCTTCTCAAGCGCCCTCCGCCGCTTTCTCTGCGCGCCCAACTTCCCTCCGGCTAACTTTTCCCGACCCTGGCCAGGCCTCGGGGTGACAAAGATGGAGGTCTTCCCTTTTGCGGGGACCCGGGCGTTGCGGTCTTGCTCCGAAGCTGTGGCGCTCCAGTCCACCGAGTTCCGGCACCGGGCGGCCGTCCCGGCTCTGCAGTCCCGCGGGGCGCCCCACCTATCGGCTCTCGGGCAGGTCAGGTCCGGCTCTGGGGACCCCGTTGCCCCTCGCCCTCCGCCCACCCTCCTCTCAGCTCAGGCACCGGTGAGGGCGTCCGGAGAAGGGGGTGAGAGCCCCGGAAGGACTCTACAGAACGAGAACGCCGACCAACGGACTCGCTTCTCCGGCTCCCGGGAAGGGCAGGACGCAGGCCCGGCGCCCAGCGTCGCCTCGGCGGTCCAACTCATCAGCCCGCACTTGGGTGGGTGGCGGCTGTGCCCCCTCTGTTCCGTGTGCTCTCATGGGAACGAGGAAACAGCTTTGCTCCTGGAAAGTGGTAGCCCAGGACATAATCGGGGGACCTGCACATTTTGCTTTCTATCAGAGTTGTGCGTGTCCGTTTTACCCCAGACCGATCATTGTCACGGGTGACAGAGCTTCCCGAGTGGCTCCAGGCGGCCTGCTGGTAACTCCACGGTGTGCTCCGGTGGTTCCAAACCCAGACGCATCCCCGCGCCTCCTAGCTCCCGCTTATGCTGTTCCCTCTGCCAGCAGTTCCCTTCTCCTTTCCTCTCCTGGCAAAGGCATTCTTTGAGCACCAGATTGGAAAGACTTCCCAAGACCCTCCGATAGCCTAAACCTCTTCTTCTTCAGGTGTGATCCTCGGCATGGAATAGAAGTCTGGCAGTTTCCCAGACTGGCAATTTCTAGTTGGCTGGGCACCTCTCTTTCCTCCATTAGACCGCAGGCACCTTGAGGGCAGTGATGGCTGGTTTATTCCAGTGTCCCCAGTGCCTAAGGACATGTCCCCAATGTATTTGGCTGAATGGAATTATTAACCGCCATTGAGAAGTGTTCCCAGGAGAATGACAAGAATAACAATCCTCCGATATAGAATGTGTATCTTACTTATGATGGGTATTTGTATGTATAATAATAATCACAAGAGCTCACACATACTGAGCCCGAGTGGGTGCCTGCTCCCATTCTAGGCACTTGCCACCTGCACACTAACTCTAGAAGATAAACAGTATTGTTATCCCCATTTTATCAGTGAAAGAAAGGAGCAAAACCTAGAGAGAGGTTAAGTAACTGGCCTAAAGTCAGACAGCAGGAGATGAGGCCAGCTACTGTCTGTTGGATGACCATGACCTGTAGAGCCTAGCCTCGCTGCCTAGAGCTCAGTAGGCACCCGGGAAATATTTACTGTTGTGCTTACCCGCACCGTTCTCAGTGCGGACTCTGGGTAGGGTGGGCTGTGGATCTCTGTGTGTTGAAGGAAGCCACTCCAACACTGCAGGAAGCTAATCGTGTAGACTCGTGAGCTCGTCGGATGGCACAGAGAGCAGGGAGTATAGTCCTTGACAGTTCAGACATGACTCTCCCAAACCCAGGGAGGTTCAAGAACGATCCCAACCACCTAATCAAGGACACGGGGCTTGGTGTTGAGTCACCCCTGCCTGGGGAAGACGGGTCATCACAGAAGGACCACAATGTGCTCAGGGGGTCTGGAAGGTGACTTGTCAATAATACCAACAGCTACTGTTACGTGCCTGGTATCATGCCAAGCACTCTGCCTGCTTTATTGTATCGAATCCTTACCACAGTCTCCACATTATCCCTGGTTTAGAGGTGAGAAAATTCGAGTCCTCAGAAAGTTGAGTGACCCGCCCAAGATCACACCACTGGTGAGAGTCGAACTTGAACCCAGACCCGACAAGTCCAAGGCCTGTGCTCCTTCACCTGCCACACCCTCTTGGCTGCCTCAGAGCCTCTCCCCATCAGGCTGCGGTGAGGAGACTATACGCCCGGGAGCTGGGGTGACGGGGCCCCTGCAGGAAAGGCAGAACCTGTCACGCCAGAGTCCCCGAGCTCACGGAGCTGCACCTGGTCGTCAGCAGCCCGCCAGTTGCCCCGACAGGCCTGGCTGGCACAGGGCACGGGCCCGAAGCCAGAGCCTGCTGGCCCCCGGCCAGCCTCTGGGGGCCGAGTAATGTGGGGCCCAGAGCCGGGGTAGAGGGCTGAAAGCCTCTCTCCCCAGCTCATTAGCAAACATCTGGGCTCAAGAAAATGACCGACCTGGAATGTGGCTGGGCTGTGGGGAGCTGCTCCCTCCCTGAGTCCGGGGAATGTGAGCTCCCTCCCGCAGGGCACGGGCTCGGGCCAGCTGTTTCCTCTAATCCCGTCAGCCTGGCCTGGACAGGGGTGCAAACCTCTGCACTCTCCTGGAGAGTGAAAACAAGCAGAAGGCCTTCCTTCCCAGTGCGGCCCACTCAGTCAGAGGGTGGGTGATGGGCACCCCCCCCTCCGCCCAGAGAGCAGCACAGTCCCTTCCTCTCCTATGAGATAAAGACCAAGCATTTCCACACATCCATGTTCGCAGTTGGGAGGGGCCGCCAGGACTCATCACAGAAGGTTCTGGAATCTTCCTGCTTGGGTCAGAATCCTTGCTCCGTCACCCGCTGACTCTGGAACTCCGTGCAAGCTGTTTCCTGCCTGGGCCTTGGTTTCCTTCCCTGCAAAGTGCAGCTGGTCATGGTACTCCACAGGGTCGTTGGTCGGTGCTCACTCATTATGTAACAGATCTGTAGCGTGCCTACTACGTGCCACACAGTGTGGAGGACACGACAGCGCACCAGACCGTAAGGTCCCAGCCTCGAGATGCGTGTGTTGTGCACAGGGAGCGGAGTCCAAGGGAACAGATGAATGGGTTTCTCATCGAGTGCTCTGAAGGGACGAAGGAAGCCAGAGGGGGTGTTGGGCTGAGAGAAGCCGCAGGAGGGGCTCAGAGGTGACGTTTAAGGTGAGGTTGTGAGGAGGAGCCAGGACTCCAGGAGATGAATGGATGCAAAGTGCTTGGTACAGTTTCTGGAAAACAGTGCGTGCTCCAGAAACTGAAAGCTATCTTTGGAAGGCTCGTGTACAGCAGAGGGGAGGCGGGGGTCAGTGTCCCTGGGCCACAGCTGGGCTGCAGCACAAAGCTTCCTCCTCTGACTCAACTGATACACTTCCTGAGACTCAGTTTCTTCATCTGTGAAATAGGAATTTTAACAGTGTCCAACTGCAGGCTCACCGAGAGCCACGCACACGAAGCCCAGAGCCTGGCCCGGGCTCCCCCTCAGGAAGGGGGAGCGGCTCGTGTGTTCACCCCTCCCACGGAGGAAAAGGATTTGCCTACGTCTGCCCTGCAAGTCAGGATCAGGTGCAGGCGCAGAATCAGATATTCTGACTCTGAGCCCGCCCCCTGGGCTGGGTCCCCTGGCCTCTTCCTTCCCCTCTCTCTGGAGGCTCAGGAGGGCTCTGGGACCCCATCTTTCAGTCAGAGAAAGTGGGAGGCCAAGAAGGTGGCGATGCACTGCAGAGTCTGGTGCAGAGGTGTGTCCTTGGCTGGATGGGAGCCCATGAATGAGCCCCTGGGGCAACCCCCGTGGACAAATTCGAAAGGAGTGGGAGGACAAGAACCAAAAGGAGGGATCAAGTGCTAAGAATGGGGGAGACGAGGAGAGAGAAGAGAGTCAGAGACAAGAACTGAATCCTGGGAATTTTTGAGTAGAAATTTCAGCCCAAGTCCCTCTGACCCCAGTGGTTGCCGCTTTCCGCTCAGGGGCAGCCTGGCACAGTGGTCGTGGCTGTTCCCCCCGCTGCAACAGTGAACACCCTGGTGTTGCCAGGGATGGGGTGCCAGGGGCTGTCCCCAACCACCCCCTTGCCCCTCATTTGTTTGCTTTCTCCCTCCCTTCACCCCCTCTCCAAACCGCCACCTCCGTGTGGCAGCAAAAGAGCCGGGCACTCCGGGAACGGGCGTGAGCGTCTCACCCTGCTGCTCGTGGTAAGCACTAAACAAGGTTGCCATGGCGGGGCCCACACAGGGCGCGTCCACTCTTCGACTGTGTCACTTGTCCATTGTTCCCTTACAGTGTTTCTTCCACTGCTCGGTTCCCAGCGGCCACACAAACCCACAGAGAACAGAGCTTCTCTCCCTCCTCAATAGTTGATGCGCATTTAATATCCTACAGAACAGCTTTTTTTTTCTTAAGGTTTTTGTGCTCCAGATAAATTCATTGAAAAGTCCCCTTTTTAGGAAGGTGGGGGTTGGGGGAGAAAACGAAGGCACAAGAGAGTATCATCTGCATATCTTGTCCAGCCCCTCCACTAGGGCGACGGCCTCCGGCTATATCTACAAATAACCAGGGTTCTTGGGGCGCCTGGGTGGCTCAGTCAGTTAAGTGTTTGCCTTTGGCTCGGGTCATGATCCCAGGGTCCTGGGATGGAGTCCCACATTGGGTTCTCTGCTCCGCAGGGAGCCTGCTTCTTCCTCTACCTACCACTCATCCTGCTTGTGCTCCCTCTTTGTCAAATAAATAAATAAAATCTTTAAAGAAAAAAAATAAACAGGGTTCTCTCGCGGTGAGTGGTTCTCCTTGAACCTGCCCTCCTGGCCAGAGTGGTGGGATCAGAGTGGACATCAGAACGAGGCTGCGCTGATCAAATTCTCTCCCAAGATTCTGAACTGTGAGACCCAGGAGCCGCGCTGGGTAGCTGAATCTGGGCCAGGTGGAATTCTAGAGAACTCTGGGCTCCTGAAGAAGCCCTCGAGGGCTTGGTTCTTGTACATCCTTGACATTCACCTGTCCTTGGAATCTCTGAGTTAAGCTGATTTGCAGTTTATCATTCACCTCCCCAAAAAGTCTGATTGAAACAATGTCTTTTTGTGACCAGCTCCTAAGTCTGGCACAGTGGCAGGTACTAGGGACAGCAAAAAGCCGAAAGCCTGCCTCGTAAGGCAAAAGGGCAGACACACAGCAAAAAGCAGCAAAGTCCCAGGGGGCTGATGGGCCCAGGAAAGGCTCACTGGAGGTGGCAGGATTTGAACAGGGGCTTGAGATAGGAGCAAGATTCAGCAGGCCAGGAAAGCTGTCCATACTAAGAAAGAAAAAGCCAGGGAAGGGGGTATTTAACCAACACGTGGCCCGTGGGCCTCCACAGCGCTCCAGTGGACAAAAGTAACAAAACACGCCTGCATGGGCCCGGGCACTGCCCCAGAGTCCTAAACACAGCTCCTCTACGAGTCACTGCCAAATGGATACATTTGGTTTGTGAGATGAAGCTTGGTTGAATGAATGTACCACCCACAGGAAACCGTGTATCAGGAATAAATAACTAGTTTGATGGAAACAGAGTTAATAGACTACTGTTCACTTACTCAGCAAATGTTTATTGAGAAACAAGTTCCAATCCCTGCCCTCAGGGAGCTTACATTCTAGTAAGAGGAGACAGACAGCCAACCAATAAATGTAGGTAAAGACACAGACTGTGGGAGACTGGGGGAAAGGCCGGAGAGAAAAATCAAGCAGAGCGGGGAGGTTAGGGTGTGTGTAGGGATAGAAAGACCGAAGTGGTCAGGGGAGATCTCACTGAACATGAGACATCAAGGAGAGACTAGCGAGAGAAGACGGCATGAGCTTTGGGGGTACCTGGGCGAGGAGAGATCAGAGACCACAGCCCGAGTACAGCCAGTCTCAGGGCCCCAAGGTGGGAGCGCAGCAGTGAGTTCAGGCACAGCGAGGATGGAAGGACTGCAGCAGAGAAGCCAGGGAGAGGGTGGGAAGAGTCAAGGGCAGACAGGCACCGGGAGGGCCAGAAATTGCAAGGTCTTTGGAGTCCGCTGGATTGACTTTGGCTTTTTCTCCAAATGGGATGAAAGGCCCCTGGGAGGTTTGGGGCAGATGACTGACATACTCAAATTTATGCTTTAACGCTGGCTGCCGCGTAGAGAATAAAGGGGGGTGTGTGAGGATATAATCCAATGTTACTATAGATCAAGGCTTCTCTTATGGTAATGAAGACAAGTGTGGATGCATTTTTCTCATAATAGCCTTTTGAAGAAATCATCTTTGTTCCCATTTACAGACAAGGAAAGCGAGGCATGGACAGAATAAGTAACTTCCCAGACTCCACAGCAAAAAGTGTTGGAACTGGAATTCGACCCCCCAGCCCCCTACTAAGGGTTCCTGCTCTTAGCCTGTAACTTCCTCTGTGGAGAGAGCAGTGGGCAGAGGAGGAGGCCGAGGTAAGAACTGGTTGGTGGACGACGGCCTTGAATGCTAAGCTAAGAGATTTGGACCGATATTCTGTGCGTTAGTGGGGAACCACTGAAAATTTATGAGCTGAAATGACGGATAGAAAATGGTATTGAAACTGATGGAGAGGCAGGGGGCGCCTGGCTGGCTTCGTCAGCGGAGCACACGACTCCTGATCTCAGGGTTGTAAGTTTTTGTTGTTCTAAGACTCTATTTTCTTTCTCTCTCTTTTTTTTTTTTTAAAGATTTTATTTATTTATTTGACAGAGGGATAGAGATCACATGTAGGCAGAGAGGCAGGCAGAGGGGGATGCAGCCACTCAACTGACGGAGCCACCCAGACACCCCAAGACTCTATTTTCAAGTTATCTCTACACCCAAGGTGGGGCTTGAACTCACAGCCCTGAGGTCGAGAGAGTGGCAATGCTCTTCCGATTGAGCCAGCCAGGCATCTCCTTGGGGTTGTAATCTCTACACCAACACCCATGTTGTAAGTAAGTAAGAGATTACTTAAGAATAAAATCTTAAAAACAAAACAAAACAAAACAACACTAAAGACCTGTGGGGAAGGGGTCGGCTGGAGGCTGAGAGGCCATGGGAAGTCTTAGAGAGATTCTGGGGAGGTAAAAGAAATCCCCAAGACTCCCCTGCCTGGACTGAACAAGGCTTTACAGATAACAGGTTTGGGCCAAAAAAGCAGCTTTATGGCTGGTTTCTGGGGCCCAAGGAGAGGAGTCAAGAAAGCAGGAGGGAGGGCGCCTAGGTGGCTCAGCAACTGCCTTCAGCTCAGGTCATGATCCTGGAGTCCCAGGATCAAGTCCCACATGGGCTCCCTGCTCAGTGGGGAGTCTGCCTCTCCGACTTCTCCCCTCTCATGCTCTTTCTCTCTCTCTCATTCTCTCTCTCAAATAAATAAATAAAATTAAAAAAAAAAAAAAAAGGAGGGGACTCCTGGGTGGCTCAGTTGGTTAAGCGGCTGCCTTCGGCTCAGGTCATGATCCCAGCATCCTGGGATCGAGTCCCACATCGGGCTCCTTGCTCAGCAGGGAGCCTGCTTCTCCCTCTGCCTCTTCCTGCCACTCTGTCTGCCTGTGCTCGCTCTGTCTGACAAATAAATAAATAAAATCTTTAAAAAAAAAAAAAAAGGAAAGAAAGAAAGAAACCTGGAGGGATGTGGCTACGGACAACCATGTTCTGACGTTCACCTTCTTTGGCTCTATCTCCTGGTCTTTAAGAAGGGTATCTAAAGGGTTTGAGGAAAAATCTGTAATTACCTTATACTCCTCAACAGGAGGACTTTTCCTGGTAAACCAAGTGGAACTCTGAGCTTTATGCATGAAGTCCCCCACAGAGAGAAGAGGAAGTAAAGTCTGCAACAGGGGCGGGCCTTTCCTTTCTGCGCTTTAAGAGTCTGTCGTGTGACATCACAATTGACAGACCCCCATTTTAACTGGGAAAATGATTCATTTGATCATAATTGGTTACATAGTTGATTATATCATAAAATACTACTCGGCTGGCTGTTCCACTTATCTCCAAAATAACAGGGTGCACGACCTCACATTTGTACAGTGTGGCAGGAAGGGAGCATCACAACCGTCTTACAATGAGGCCCAGAGAGATCGAGTGACTTTCTCATGATGACACAGTGACCCAGGGAAGCAGCTCAGAAGAGAACAGAGGATGCCCTATAGTAAGAATTTGGGGAAGCCTTTCTTCGCATTGAAAGTCACTGACCCATACAAATGATTAGTCAGGGCCACCCACTTAAAAAAGCAAGTTAATTTAGGGCTTCTGAAAATATACGAAACATTATACTCTACTACCTAACTGCAAGCTAGTAAGGGTAAAACTGCTTCATAAACAGCTCGACAAGAAAAATGTGCCCTGGACCTTGATGGCCTCCGAAGGGGTAGACAGCAGAAGGAGAAGGTAAGGAAAGAGAACTGGAAGACACGCCAAGAGCCCAGAGGGCACTCACACCCTGACTCCCCCGGCCAGAGAATCCCAGCGTATTTCCACTCATCTCTGCACCCACACACAGGAGCCAAGTGGATCTCACTGATGCTACAGCTCTCTAGAATTTACACCCTCAAAGCCCGGATTCTCACTGCTAGATAAGGGAGTCACAAACTGGGATGCACTAAGGCCAGACAAAAACCTTGGTTTTGGACTTCGCTTATCAGTACGAACTCAAGATTACAGACACGTGTGTGTGCGCACGCACACACACACACACACACACACACACACACACGCATACACCTATTTCCTAGCTCTGCTGAACAATGGCACATGGACAGCAAAGCGTGCACCTCTGGATCTTGGTTTTGGACTACCGCTCTCTTCTAAAAGGAACTAGGGCTCCCTGGTGAAAAGGCGGGATTCCAAGGCTGGGGTAAAGAAAAACACTGGAAGGGTCTGGTCCACCTCGTCCTCAGAATGGAGTGGGTCATCTAAAGGAAACAGGTGGCAGCTGGGAAGAGCTCCTAACAGGCATCTGGACAACCTGAGTAATAAATATTGACAATCAGGGGCACCTGGCTGGCTCACTGGGTTAAAGCCTCTGCCTTTGGCTGAGGTCATGATCCCAGGGTCCTGGGCTCGAGCCCCGCATTGGGCTCTCAGCTCGGCGGGGAGCCTGCTTTCCCCTCTCTCTCTGCCTGCCTCTCTGCCTACTTGTGATCTCTCTCTCTCTGTCAAAAAAAAAAAAAAAAAAAAAAAAATCTTTAGAATATTGACAATCACAGATTATAATCAATTTAATAAAATGAGAATGCATGAGTCCATAATGATAGAAATAAACAAACAAATCAAGTGGGAGGAGGGGAAAGTTCTCCCTCATAGCACCACCAGGATGTAAGGAATAATGAATTCTGAAAATCACACTGGATGCTAAAACTCACCATGGCTTGATATGGAAAAGGATATTTACGGTCTCAAAAGTATCTCCCCACAATTTACTAATTAGAAAGAAAAATAGTCAATGTACGCTGGAGAAACCAGGGAGGCAGCACTTACACCAAGTAACCAAAGTTCACGGCACTACTGCTAGGACATGTGGGCATCCCGTGCACCGGCAGACACACTCTGCCCAAACTGCGAACCCTGGATCTATTGTGAGTAAACACATCAGACTAACCCAAAGTGACACTCTGCAAAGTAACTGGCTTGAACTCTTCAAAGATGTCAACAGCAAGCAGTAAGGCTGATTCAGGGTTCTGGATTAAAGAAAGAAACTTGACAACCAGATACCATGGGTGCATGATCCTGGCCTGGGCAAAGAGCAGGACAGGGTACTGTTGCAACAATGTACAGAATTTGAACATGCACTGTGGGTTACAGGATACTATTGTATCAATGTTAATTCCCGGATTTGTTGTTATTTAAGATTGTATTCCTTCATTTGAGAAAGAACGTGCTCAAGCAGAGGACAGGGCTCTATCTCACACTCTGAGATCACGACCTGAGCTGAAATCAAGAGTCAGATGCTGACCCGACTGAGCCACCCAGCTGGCATTTTTGTTTTTAAAGATTTTATTTTTAAATCATCTCTACAACTATCATGGGGCTCCAACTCACAACTCCGACATCAAGTCACAGGCTCTACTGACAGAGCCAGCCAAGCACCCATTCATTCTCTGATTTAGATAATCGTGCTGTGGTTATCTAGAATGTTCTTATTCTTAGAAAACGTACACTGAAATATTTGTGTGTCAGTGGACATGATGTCTCCATCTTACTCTCATATGGCTCAAAAAATACTATACAGGGACGCCTGGGGGGCTCAGTTGGTTAAGCAGCTGCCTTCGGCTCAGGTCATGATCCCAGCGTCCTGGGATCGAGTCCCACATCGGGCTCCTTGCTCGGCAGGGAGCCTGCTTCTCCCTCTGCCTGCCACTCTGTCTACCTGTGCTCGCTCGTTCTCTCTCCCTCTCTCTGACAAATAAATAAATTTTTAAAAATTTTATAAAAAAATACTATACAAACACCAAGAGTGGTATAGTAGATGAGGAAAAGTGTGAATGACTGGAGAGCATGGGTAAAAGGGTACAAAGGAGCCCCTTCTTTTCACAAGTTTTCTGTAAAATTAAATCAAGTTACAAAAATATTTACCCTCTTAAAAGTAAAATACAAAGGTATACATTATAAAATAAAGGTATACGATATAAAAGGTATACATTCTATCATTTTTGAATGAGGTGATGGGCGCATTTTACTATTTGTAAATTATGTCTTTAAAAAAAAAAAAAACCTAATTGAAAAGGGTCGTTTTTAAGATCCGTAGGTCAGTAAAATGTCATGATGCTTTACTTACCACATTTGCAAAGATTTAGCAAAACTCATCAATAACACTGACCTGAAGTTCTGATTGACAATTATGTTTCTGATTAGTAAACATAGGAATTATTTTTTATAAATAAGTACAGCTGATTTGAAATTGAATCAGTTTGTTCTTTACAGCTGAAACTCAATGAAACTGATCCGGTTTCAACCGGATCAATCAAGTGTCTCAAATCGGACTTAAACTGGATTAAGCCCCTTTGAATGACCCTTCCTAGTTTCAAGTTTTCAACTGAGCAGTTCCCAGCCTGGGTTCTGGAATCAGAACCCTGCCTGTATCACTTCTTAGCTGTTAGTCCTTGGGCATTTAATTTATTTATCCTTTCCAAATCTGTTTCTTCATCTATAAAATGAAGATAAGAGTACTTCTCTTATAGAGTTATATATAAACATGAAGCATCATGACGTATGTAAAGTCTGAGAACAGTAAGCGGCACCAAGCCCATCCCCCATATATACCATTATATATTCACCCAAAGCGACCAAATTAAGTTCTGTCTGGCTCAGACTGGCTGGATCAGGAAGAGGGAAAGAGGACTTGGCTGACAGCTGAGAATGAGCTCCTTTTTCTAGTCCCAGTTTCTTCCCTATTAAAGACTCCTCTTCTGCCCACTCCCGAATTCCTCCAAGACTTCTTGACACCGCCTTCCCCCACTTACATCTCCTGGCTCCGGGCTCCAAAGTGAAGGTCACACAATTGAAGCCAATTATCCTGAATACAAACGAACGCTCAGTCCCCAAGCTGTTTCCTACCAGCCCTGAAGCTCCTTGAGGTCCCAAGTTCCCCTTCTCCTTCCTCCGTGTCCTATCCCCCTACCCCTGCTGCGTACTGGGTGCTCAAAATGAGTAACTTTTAGCTCAGGTGGTGTCAGAAGGGGAGATGCCAGTCGTGGAGCAGATGTGAAAACAGATGACATTAAAACTTACTCATGAAGGGGCGCCTGAGTTAAAGCCTCTGCCTATGGCTCAGGTCATGATCCAGGGTCCTGGGATCGAGCCCCGCATCGGGCTCTCTGCTCAGAGGGGAGCCTGCTTCCCTTCTTCTCTCTCTGCCTGCCTCTCTGCCTACTTGTGATCTCTGTCAAATAAATAAATAAAATCTAAAAAAACAACAACAACAACAACAAAAAAAAAACTTACTCATGAAGATGCAATGTTTTCGGACTACTTTGAGTTTGATTACGAGAAACTCATTTGAGACATCATCTTCTTCCTCACATCTTGCCCATTTAGACTCTAAGAACCGGACTCCTTGAGCCCAAAGATGATGCCCTTTCTGTTCTGCAACTGTCCCCTTCCCACCCTTAATACCATGTGCTCCATTCTGACTCAAAGAACAACCACCTCCTTTTAGTTCTTGTGTTAGCACATATTTACCTCTCAGAGCCTAGAACGTAGGAATTCTTTTCTGCTCCCTTTACAGAGAAGGGAGTCACTTGGGGAGTGAGTGGTGGAATGGGAACTCGGACCCTGCTCCTTGGCTCCAAATCCTATGCTCTTTCCCCTGTAGTCCTCCCGCCACTTCCTCCCTCCCCACCTGTCCTCCTCCTTCAAGGCACTTCCCGGCTCTAACAGGGATCAAGGACGCTCACACTGGCTCCACACGGAGGCCGCTCCGTGAACACGGGAGCCTCCGCCCCGCTCCTGCCCAGGTCGGTGTTCCCCCCCGACCTCATCCTTTGCTGTCCCAGGCGAAGTGGTGCTTGCAGCACACTTTAAAAAAAAGTGGTGATAGCTTCCAGATGAGCTTGCTATTCTAAACTTAACATTCCTTTTGGTACTTAGAATTTCCACTTTTTCCACAGCTTCGCATTTCTGTACTTAGAAAGCGTGCAACAGGAAGCGTGTTCGAGTCTCCCGACCGCTCCGGAGGGAGGCCGCTCCAGCCCCACGGACGACATCCTTGTGGAAATACTTCACGGACTTTATTTGGACATGTTCAAAAATAGTCCCTCAACAATACAATCAGACTGAACCATGACAAGTAAAATGTAATTATGGCTTGGTTACAATAAAAAAAAAAAAGTAAACAGTGAGGCTTGGGAAAGCTAAAAGCAAATCTACATAGATCTCTCCCTCTCCTTCTGTTCCCAGGTCCCAGTCTCAGGGTTTCCTATAGGCATGATTTCAAGACGAGTCCTGGGATCTTTTGAAATGGATGAGAGGGGATGACACTCACTTAAGGAAATAGCTAAGCAACAGTGTGTTTGAGGCCATTTCTCAGAACAAAGGCCCACTTCTGCCTAAGGCCAAAGCAGTCTGATAACGGCTTCCCCCAGTGGGTACTTGGAATGCCAAAGTCATTCACATAAATGAGTTCAAAATACATATTGTTTTGAGCCAAATTATACAGTGTCAAGCTCAGACTGTATGAATTTATATATGTTGGCAGAGCAGGCCACTTTTGGGGCGCCACAGCCTTATCCAAGTATCCTGTGCCCAGTTGGGTTCCCATCTCTCTCTCCCCAAACCCATGAATTTCCTTGTATTTGGTTCCAGAAGGGCAGACAAGAAGCAAAGTCAAAGCTTCACAGCCCCACAAGGGAAAAGAGCCCCAGAGGACTTGAATTTCTAATGAAACTTAAAGTAGAACAGAACGTGTGCCTTTGCCAACAAGCTGGAACTTTCTGAAGGTTGATCTGAGAGGGGGGCAGGGAATAGGGACAAGATCAGGCAACTGTGCTTTGGGCCAGTGTCTGCTCAGAGCTCCAAGGCAGGAATACAAAGTGCTCTGGAATTAAAGCAAACAGCCAAGGCTTCCTTCAGCCAGCCTTTGCCCGGAATCATTCCCTCACAGAGCTGACCAGTTTCTCAAACACAGAAGTGGCATTTCAAAGATGCTGGGCAAAGGGATCCTCTAAACATCATGCCCAAGCCAATTACTAAAGCATTAGACACGGAAGCCTACTTCCACTGTCCATTTCCACTCCATATTCTTCTATCGTTCAGAGAACCAGTGGGCATGCTGTGTTTTTTTTTTTTTTGGAAAGGGACCTGTTATTCTCCTCTCTGCCTGAGTAAAGATAGAAAAGTTGGAGGGAAACAGTAACTTTTAAAGCAAATATGAAGACAGGAGTAAGGGATGAGACAGGCTGCAAAGGCGTTTTTTCTTTTAATGACATGGGTTGTCTTGATCATGGAACGAGAGGGGGCGGAGTGAAAAACAGCAGAATGGCTACGACGAGCCATGGCCAGGACTCCTAGTCCTGGGCTCAGGCCCACTTTGAGCTTTAAGTGATTCAAATCAACAAAAAGGCCCAGAGATCAGAGCAGTCTGGACAGTTCTCAGGGCAGAAAGCCACTGCTGCCTGTTCTGGTCCAGAGCTCAGCACCCCCTTCTGGAAGAGGGGGCGGGTAAGGATGACAGAGGGAAAAAAGAGACGGTGTTTCTTCCCTGAATCTACTCATTACGACACCTGCAAGAACCGTCTAATCAATGTTCTAGGACTGGGGTCAGACACTAGTTCCACCTCGGTGCCTGGCCTCACCCTCCACACCTCTCCTGGCCCCTGTGGACCTCCTAGTCATTCCCCAATGACCACATGCGCCGCATGACCCAGCGCCTTCATGGAAGCCACCCTCCCGCTCTTTCTCACCTGGCTCGAACCTCCACGTCAACTTTAAGAACCGGTCCACGGTATCCCTCCTCTGCCGGGCCATCTGAAGGCCACTTAGCTGCTCCTTGTCCTTGGTTCTCACTGCACTTCTCCTACACCACTCTGCTTCGGCGTCAAGAGTCTGCAGGCGCGGCCTTCCAGCACACTCCAAGTGGCTCGCGGGCAGAGGCTTGTGTCTTACCTTTCCTTCTATCTCTGCAGCTTGGAACGGTGCCTGGCTCACACGAGATGCTCCATCAACACGTAACAGGATAAAGGAACCCGTGGGATCAAGCTCTGCTCATCTTCACTTTATTGTAGACAGAAAACACAATAGGAAAGACTGAGCGCTCTCCAGGTTTCTACACTTTCTCAGAAGAAACTGCTGCAATATTACTTTTGCGTCCAGTCTCCCTGGTTCAAGTAAAACCAAAGGAATAAACTCAGAGACGCCATAAGAAGCGGCCCCTCTGTCCTCAACCTTCAGCTGCTGGACAAAGATGAAATCACCCCTGAACATGGCCTTCCAGCCCGGGGGGTGCCTATGCCACGAGCTCTCCTTGCCCTCCAAGATGAAGTCCCCAGCGAGGCAAAGCCTGGGCTGGGCCCAGCCCCACAAAGCTGCTGGCAACCGTGACAGGGATGGAGTGAGCCACCAACGCAGCCCCATGCACACCCTTCCCCATCCTTCCCCACAGCCAGCCTTGGCAAGGCCTCGGGCTGCAGGCGCCTCTGGAGCGTGCCCCCAGGGGTCTACGGTGAGGACTCACGGATCTTAAAGAGCCACTACGGACGAGGCACCTCAAGATGCCTGTCCTCAGTGGGCAGATGACGCAGCTGCCGCCTCCAAGCACCAACTCAGTGAGGCAGAGGTGGCCGTGACACCACCCCCGGGGACAAGGGGGCGGGATGCACAAGGGCTGCGGTTTCGGGAAGGCTCTGCGAGGCGGGGACCAGGAGGTGACAGCTGCTGACAGTTCCCACACAGTCTTCCTGAGGCTCAAAGACCAAAGGCAAAGAAACGCAGGCGATGCACTGGGCTGCCTATTTTTAATTTATTTTTTTAAGACCACCTCCTTGCAATTTCCAGAGAGAAAATACAAAACAAGAAACAGACTCCATTTCAAATACGAGAACAGCGTGCTGGAGTTTGAAGCATTACTGATAACATTGTTACAGAAGAATGTCAGCTTACTCCAGGCACTTCAGTATTCCTGAGGAATGAACACGGTTTCTCTTTTCCTCCCACTGGGATGTTCTCAGGCGTAAGTCACTGCTCCTGCTCCTAGAAAGTGAGGACACTGGTTAGAAGTGCGCGGGCCACATGTGTACAACCATCTCCCACCCACGGAACCAAGGGGCCCCAAACCTTGACACTCGACCTGCTTTACAGAACGGTCTCACAAGAGAACTGTGAACACCCCTCCCAGGGCCTCCAGAGTGGCTCCCTAATCCTGGGGGGAGGGCGGGGGGAAGGCCCAGAGTCAGAACCCGGACAACTGTTCCTAAAACTCATCCAAGGGCTGCATCACCGGTGAGCGGGCACCGCACGGCTCCGGAATCGATCATCCGACTACTGACGGGAAGACTGCGTTTCCTCATCTGCTGAAGAAGGGTAAGGAAAACCTCTCCCACGAATCTACTGGGAGGGAAGTCTCGGGAAAGAATAGACAGCTGAGGCACCTAGGAGGGCCCACAAAGGTGCAGGGCGCCCTCGGCAGCCAAGGACCGTGAGAGGACTGCCTGCGCTCTGCTCCTCTCTGCAGAGAACGGAGGCCGACCAGAGGCACAGACTCAAGTCCAGGTACGGCGACAGGGCCATTCTGGAGCAGTACACACAAGGCTGTTAAAAGGAAGCAATATTTTCCACAGCAGCTCCCAGCCATGAAATGTATAATGGGCATATAATCACCCCTGAGCCACAATGTCCACGACAGCTCAAGTCTGCAACGAGAACCTTCCAAACAATTAAAAGACCCGAAGCTCCGCTCCGGTTCCTTTCTGATCTCCCCAAATCCAGCTGTGGGGCCAAGAAAGCAAAGGGTCGGGGGTGGTGGAAACTGCCTGTCATTGGCTTTGGTGTCACACAGCCGCACCTCTTCTCGTCCCTTTAAGGACCTCGCCTGGGCTCTGGCACAGGGACCGCCCACGACCATGAAGGGCGGCGGAGGGCGTCCAGGCTCCCCGGGCCCAACTGCTCTCGCCACCCCCAGTTCTCTGGTAGAGCGCGTGCGGGCGGGGGGCCCGGCAGGCAGCGGGCGGTCTGAGCAGGTTCTAAAACAGAGGCAACTGAGTGGGGACTGTCCTTTGAGCTTTGGGGACCCCTGTGGCTCCAGCTTTCGACCAGAACTGGGACATTCAACGGAACGGCATCTTCTACCTGTCATTTCGGTGGAACGATGCGCAAGTCAATCACCGTTTCTCGGCGGGCCTCGACTATCACCGCCGGCATTCCTACAGCTGCAGCTGTAGCTCCCGATCATTCTCACACCCCGGCTCACAGCAACCACGTAGGCAGAAATCATGACCCCCATTTTACAGACAGAAGCCAGAACCTCAGGAGTGAAACCACACAGGAGGCGAGCAGTGGGCGGCCCGGGACGCACACCCCAGTCTCCTGGCTTCTGGGCCCTTTCCCCTGGCCTCCCTGCTGTGCCCAGATCATAGCGACTCCAGCTCAAGGGTGACCCAGAAAGGAGAGGGTTCCATATGTCCAGGGAACAGGACGCTCTGCACCGAAGCTGGTGTTGCTGTGAAGACTATGCCTTAGGAAGCCCGAGGCCACCCACATCTACTAGGATACACAGTTTACTTCACTCCGTCATTTCCTATTTGAGTGTCTACTTTGTTCCGGGCCCTGGGGACACAAAAATAAATACCACCCTTGTCCTTGGGTACCCGGCCTCCCATGATCCTTTCCCCCAAACCCGACAGTTATCAGTCATCAAAAGTAAGGCAACGGGAGGAGCCTCAGGAGACGGGCTACCTTCTCCCTCCTGAGGTGCGGGTCACAGGTTCTCATCCCGCCGCCATTACTAAAAATCCACCTGCAGACAAGGACTGCAGCAGAATCAGATGGGACTTAGAGTGGAGAACCTCCCTTCTGCAACAAAAAGTGGAAGAATGCTGAGTCCCAGCTGTCCTTCAGTTTGGCTGCAGCCTGTGTGAGCTGCTGACAGGGCACTCTGAGATCTTGGACCCCGGTGCCCCTTGCAGACACTCAAGACGAAGCTACTGCCCGCTGGCGTGAGAGCACCGCGTGAATGCACAGGTGCGTCTCAGGCTGCAGTGGGAGGGAGGGACTTCAGGCACCAAAGCAGTGTCACCATCACTGAAGGCCAAAGGGCAATTAGCTCAGTGCCACCACGATGACACGCACTGTTTATGAATTATATATGCTCGGAAAAATTCTTCAGGTCCTCTGGGGAAATTCCCTGCCTTTTAAATTTTTATTTTTTTTATAAACAAATTTTTATCCCCAGGGGTACATGTCTGTGAATCGCCAGGTTTACACACTTCACAGCACTCACCATAGCACATACCCTCCCCAATGTCCATTACCCCACCCACCTTTCCCGACCCCCTCCCCCCAGCAACCCTCAGTTTGTTTTGTGAGATTAAGAGTCACTTATGGTTTGTCTCCCTCCCAA
>PISX010030838.1:0-18195 GCA_004024625.1 Mellivora capensis | reverse complement strand
TTTGAAGAGTTTTGATCAGGAAGGGATGCTGTACTTTGTCAAATGCTTTTTCAGCATCTATTGAGAGTATCATGTGGTTCTTGTTCTTTCTTTTATTAATGTGTTGTATCACATTGATTGATTTGTGGATGTTGAACCAACCTTGCAGCCCTGGAATAAATCCCACTTGGTCGTGGTGGATAATCCTTTTAATGTACTGCTGAATCCTATTGGCTAGTATTTTGGGGAGAATTTTCGTGTCTGTGTTCATCAAGGATATTGGTCTGTACTTCTCTTTTTTGATGGGATCCTTGTCTGGTTTTGGGATCAAGGTGATGCTGGCCTCATAAAATGAGTTTGGAAGTTTTCCTTCCATTTCTATTTTTTGGAACTGTTTCAGGAGAATAGGAATTAATTCTTCTTTAAATGTTTGGTAGAATTCCCCTGGGATGCCATCTGGCCCTGGGCTTTTGTTTGTCTGAAGATTTTTGATGACTGTTTCAATCTCCTTACTGGTTATGGGTCTTTTCAGGTTTTCTATTTCCTCCTGGCTCAGTTGTGGTGGTTTATATGTCTCTAGGAATGCATCCATATCTTCCAGATTGTCAAATTTGTTGGCTTAGAGTTGCTCATAGTATGTTCTTATAATTGTTTGTATTTCTTTGGTGTTGGTTGTGATTTCTTCTCTTTCATTCATGATTTTGTTTATTTGGGTCCTTTCTCTTTTCTTTTTGATAAGTCTGGCCAGGGGTTCATCAATCTTATTAATTCTTTCAAAGAACCAGCTCCTAGTTTCGTTGATTTGTTCTATTGTTTTTTTTTTTTTTGGTTTCTATTTCGTTAATTTCTGCTCTGATCTTTATGATTTCTCTTCTCCTGCTGGGTTTAGGCTTTCTTTCTTGTTCTTTCTCCAGCTCCTTTAGATGTAGGGTTAAGTTGTGTATTTGAGACCTTTCTTGTTTCTTGAGAAAGGCTTGTACCACTATATATTTTCCTATCAAGACTGCCTTTGCTGTGCCCCACAGATTTTGAACCGTTGTGTTTTCATTATCATTTGTTTCCACGAATTTTTTCAATTCTTCTTTAATTTCCTGGTTGACCCATTCATTCTTTATAAGAATGCTGTGTAGCCTCCATGTATTTGGGTTCTTTCCAGATTTCCTCTTGTGATTGAGTTCTAGCTTCAGAACATTGTGGTCTGAAAATATGCAAGGAAAGATATTTTGATACTGGTTGAGGCCTGATTTATGACCCAGGATTTGGTCTATTCTGGAGAATGTTCCATGTGCACTAGAGAAGAAGGTGTATTCTGTTGCTTTGGGATGAAATGTTCTGAGTATATCTGTGATGTCCATCTGGTCCAGTGTGTCATTTAAGGCCTTTATTTCCTTGTTGATCTTTTGTTTGGATGATCTGTCCATTTCAGTAAGGTGCATGTTAAAGTCTCCTACTACTATTGTATTGTCGTTGATATGTTTCTTTGATTTTGTTATTAATTGGTTTATATAGTTGGCTGCTCCCATGTTAGGGGCATAGATATTTAAAATTGTTAGATCTTCTTGTTGGAGGGACCCTTTGAGTATGATATAGTGTCCTTCCTCATCTCTTATTATAGTCTTTGGCTTAAAATATAATTGATATGATATAAGGATTGCCACCCCAGCTTTCTTCTGATGTCCATTAGCGTGGTAAATTGTTTTCCACCCCCTCACTTTAAATTTGGAGGTGTCTTCGGGTCTAAAATGAGTTTCTTGTAGGCAACATATTGATGGATTTTGTTTTTTATCCATTCTGATACCCTGTGTCTTTTGATTGGGGCATTTAGCCCGTTAACATTCAGGGTAACTATTGAGAGATATGAATTTAGTGCCATTGTATTGCCTGTAACGTGACTGTTACTATATATTGTCTCTGTTCCTTTCTGATCTACTATTTTTAGGCTCTCTCTTTGCTTAGAGGACCCTTTTCAATATTTCCTGTAGAGCTGGTTTGGTGTTTGCAAATTCTTTCGGTTTTTGTTTGTCCTGGAAGCTTTTTATCTCTCCTTCAATTTTCAATGATAGCCTAGCTGGATATAGTATTCTCGGCTGCATGTTTTTCTCGTTCATTGCTCTGAATATATCATGCCAGTTCTTTCTGGCCTGCCAGGTCTCTGTAGACAAGTCTGCTGCCAATCTAATATTTTTACCATTGTATGTTACAGACTTCTTTTCCTGGGCTTCTTTCAGGATTTTCTCTTTGTCGCTAGGACTTGTAAATTTTACTATTAAGTGACGAGGTGTGGACCTATTCTTGTTGATTCTGAGGGGGGTTCTCTGCACCTCCTGGATTTTGATGCTTGTTTCCTTTGCCATATTAGGAAATTTCTCTACAATAATTCTCTCCAATATACCTTCTGCCCCCCTCTCTCTTTCTTCTTCTCCTGGAATCCCAATTATTCTAATGTTCTTTCGTCTTATGGTGTCACTCTCGAATTCTCCCCTCGTGGTCCAGTAGCTGTTTGTCCCTCTTTTGCTCAGCTTCTTTATTCTCTGTCTCTTGGTCTTCGATATCACTAATTCTTTCTTCTGCCTCATTTATCCTGGCAGTAAGAGCCTCGATTTTTGATTGCACCTCACTAATAGCTTTTTTTTTATTTCAACTTGGTTGGATTTTAGTTCTTTTATTTCTCCAGAAAGGGCTTTTATATCTCCAGAGAGGGTTTCTCTAATATCTTCTATGCCTTTTTCAAGCCCGGCTAGAACCTTGAGAATTGTTCATTCTGAACTCTAGATCTGACATATTCCCAATGTCTGTATTGATTAGGTCCCTAGGCTTTGGTACTGTCTCTTGTTCTTTTTTTTGTGGTGAGTTTTTCCGCCTTGTCATTTTTTCCAGATAAGATTATATGAAGGAGCAAATAAAATACTAAAAGGGTGGCAAAGACCCTAGGAAAATGCCCTTTAAAGGAAAAATTGAATTAACTGCAAGACTAAAGAATCATGGGGAGAAAGCCATGAATTCTGCGCTTTGCTTTCTCCTCCTCTGTAGTTCCACTGCTCTCCTTGTTAAGTGAACTTGGTCTTGGCTGAATTTCTTTTGATCTTCTGGGGGAGGGGCCTGTTGTAGTGATTCTCAAGTGTCTTTGCCCGAGGCAGAGCTGCACCACCCTTACCAGGGGCCGGGCTAAGTAATCCACTCGGTTTCGCTTTTGGGAGGTTTTGATCCCTGAGCACTTTCCATAGAGTTACGGAGTACGGGAATGAAAATGGCGGCCTCCTAGTCTCCGGCCCGGAAGAGCTGAGATTCAGGGCTCCACTCCTCAGAGAAAAGCCCCGGCTACTCCCATCTCCCTCGCCTCTGGCCGTGCTCTGAGCTCACCCAGCCTGCGACCGGTTCAAGGTAACCCTGAGCTGAGCGCTCACTCCTCGGCTCTGTCTCTGTAGCCGTCTTCCCGCTCTGGTACCTGATAGCTCTGCGACACTCAGACATCCCCAATTCTTCTGTGACCCTGCGGGACCTGGGGCCACTCTGACCCCGTGTGGGCTTCACCCCAGTTTAGCCTCTGGAGCGATGTCCCTCCGTGGAGCAGACTTTTAAAAGTCCCGATTTAGTGCTCCGTTGCTCCGCCGCTTGCCAGGAGCCGGCCCCTCCCCCACGGTCTATCCTCCTGTCGCTTTTGATTCACTTCTCCGCCAGTCCTACCTTCCAGAAAGTGGCCGATTTTCTGTTTCCAGAATTGCTGTTCTTCGTCTCTTTGATCTCCTGTTGGATTTGTAGGTGTTTGCAATGGTTTGATAACCATTCTAGATAAGCTATCTAGCTGATCTCCTGCTTCCTGATGTCGTCTCAGCTGCTACTTCTCTGCCATCTTGACCTCTGATCGGGTCCTGTCGTTTTATCCAATCTGCATCCCTGTGTCGTTTTATGTGTGCATTTAGGCCATTCACATTGAGAGTGATTATTGATAGATACGTTTTTATTGACATCATGTTACCTTTGAAGTCTTTCTTTCTGTAGATTGTCTCTATATTTCTGTTCAATGATATTCTTAGGGTTTTTACTTTTTTATAGAGCCCCCCTTAATATTTCCTGTCATGTCAGCTTGGTGGTCGCATACTCTTTTAAGCCTTGCTGGTCTTGGTATCTCTTTATCTCTGCATCAATTCTGAATGTCAGTCTTGCTGGATAAAGTATTCTTGGCTGCATGTTATTCTCATTTAGTGCCCTGAATATATCTTGCCAGCCCTTTCTGGCTTTCCAGGTTTCTGTGGACAGGTCTGATGTTATTCTGATGGGCTTTCCTCTGTACGTAAGGAGCTTCTTTGTCCTAGCTGCCTTCAAGAGGGCCTGCCTACAATTATAATACTTCATTCTTGCTATTAGGTGTCTCGAGGTCTTTCGAGAATCTATAATCTTGGAGGGAAAATGTTCTGCCTCTAGTACATGAATGCTGGTTCCATTCGAGAGATTGGGAAAATTTTTCATGGATAACTTGTTCCACTATATCTTCTAGACTTCTTTCTTTCTCCTCCCCTTCAGGGATTCCAATAATTATGACACTGCAATGTTTCATGACATGATTTATTTCCCTGATTCTGTTTTCGTGGCCTCTAAGCTGTTTGTTCCAGGCTTCCTCCTGATCCTTTCTCTCTATCTGTTTGTCCTCCAGATCACTAATTCTATCTTCTGTCTCAGTTACCCTAGCTTTTAGAGAATTTAGGTTAGATTGGAAATCATTGAGAGCATTGTGAACATCATCCCTGGTGTCTTTCAGTTCTGCCCTAACATTGTGAACATCCTCCCTGGTGGCTTTCAGTTCTGCCCTAATCAATTCTGTTTGTTCACCCATGGCTTTTTCCAACCTAGCTATTGCCTCGATAATTGTTAGCCTGAATTCCCTTTCTGACATATGGTCTATGTCGGTAGCCATTAGCTCTGTTGTAGAAGGCCCATCCTCTGAATTATTCTTCTGTTGGGCATTCCTCCTCTTAGTCATTTTGGTGAGAGATGGCTGAACAGATGTAGCTCAATGTATTGACTGTGGTGCAGTCAAGGTGCACCCTGGAACGCTTCTGAGCAAACAGGATTCTCCATCCAAATGAAAGAGAAAAGAAAAGAAAAAGAAAAAAACGAGAGAGAGAGAGAAAGAGCGACAGGGAAAAAAGGGAAGATAAAAGAGAAGTCTCAGCCCAAAAGGGCCCCAAGGTAATATTTATGAAGTATACAAACAAAAACCGACAAACAAAAAGACTGATAAAACTATATGACAAGAGAAAAAATATATATATATATGCAAAAAAGGAAAAGGACCTCATCAAAAAGATCCCCAAGTACAAGATTTATATACTATCAGGATAAACACAAATTCACAGAAACACTCACAGGAGAAAAAAGATGGGAGAATGGTTATAAATTCCCAGTGTGAACAAGGAAGGTTATTTTGATTCTTCCTGGATGTATCTTGATATCTTTGTTAAAGGACTCATCTTTCCTAAGATAATGGGGGATTAAAAATTGGTTTACCTATAGGGGTAGCATTGATTGGGGAAAGGGGATTACCTTGAAGTTTAACTCTATATGAATATTAAAAAATAAAAATACAAAAAAGGAATAAACTAAACTAAACTAAGCTAAAATTTTAAAAAGATTAAAAAATAAAAAAGCAAAAGAAAAACAAGTGTATATGTAACAAAAAGTTCAGGTTAAAAGGTTATTATGGGATTTGATGTACTGGATATCTCACTGTGATGGTAAATAGGTTAAAAATTTGTCTATATGTAAAAAAAAAAATTGAACCAAGGTAGTGGGAATGAATTAAAAATAAAATTTGTATCTATGAAGTAGTGGTGGTTGTTCTTTTGTCATCTTTTTTTTTTTTTTTTTTCCGCCTCGTTGGTTTTCTGGGGGACTTGCCTAACACGTGGGTTTTCAGGCAATGTTCCCTGAGTTAAATCCTCCCTCCCCCCTCAAGGGGGTGGGTTCTGAAGAAAATGTTTTTTTCAGGCTTTTGTTCTCTGGAGGTTTTTATGATTGTTTGTTCGTTAATTTTTTTTTCTCTAGCCTTGACAGCTTTTGATGGTTTTTGGAGGTTTAGAGGAAAGCAAACTGCACCTAGACCTCCCTCTCAGAGAGACGCCTCAGTCTGTTCCCCCTGGGTGCTACAGAGCACATAAATTCCCCCTTGGCCGCTGGCAGTGCAAGTTCCAAGTTGCGGTTCATGGGGACACAGGAACTCCTGCTTGTACCCAAAACCGAGACAGCAGCGGCTGTCTGGGCAGCTCCAGACTGCCAGAGAGGTTCCAAGCAGTGATCACACACTAACATTTTCCTGCTGGCCTGGGCTGGGAGTGCCTGGTCTTTCTCGGTCTGAGCGTGCCGTGCTGGTGCCTGTGCACACCTCTCTCAGGGGAGGGTGTGGGGCGCGTGCATCTCAGGCTCTGATAGCATGGCATGGCACTCGCATGGAAGAGTGCAAAAAGGCTGTGTTTCTCCTGGCTGGCGGTGCTCCCCCACATCACGGAACCCCACTCGTTCTCAGGTGCATTGGTGGCTCACGGACCAAGACTTGGTTTCTCTGTGCTCTCTCTGTCTCAGTGCCAGGGGAGGCTGTCCTGGGTATGTACACTCAGGAGCACTGGTGGCTCAGGGACCAAGAACTGGTTTCTCCGCCGCACTCTCTCTGACTCAGCACCAGGTTGGCTGTCCTGAGTCTGGGGACTTAGCCACTGTCCCCAACAGTCCTGATTCCCACAATTTCCCCCTGTGATCCTTTGCTGTTTTTGACTGCTTTCAACCAGAGTCCAAGTTAATGCTGGACCCCAAATGCAGGAGACTCTCGTATTGGACTATTACTTTCCAATGGGTCACCTCTGGTGGCTCCCTCCCCCTTTTGTTTATATTCTGATATTAGTCCGATGTTCCCACTCCACATTACCCGCCAACTGGTGTCTTCTGCCCCTTAGAGATCCAGACGTGTATAATTTTGATCTCAGGCTGATTTCATGGGTAATCAGAGTTCTTTGGTAGGTAATCAGCTCACTTTAGGGTACAGGTTGAAATGGCGCCTCCTCCTATTTCCCCACCATCTTGTCTCTCCCCAAAACAACAGTTTTTGATTAGCTTTTGTATTATGTCCACATAAAAAGAATAATCTCAATTTGACCCTTCAGTCTTTTGGGTCATAATTTGTACTAGATCACTAAATACAATATTTAGTACATCTTACTTAAAAAAAAAATTTTCAGTGAAGTAAGGAATGTGGAGATTAACAACATTCTGGCTCCTGCACCTAAATCCAGATGGTGACTCCAGAATGTTTACTTGCCTTTGTAGCTGTACCACTAGAGCATACTCTTACATGGAACTTGAACTCCAAACTGAATATTTTTATATGCTTCATGTCCAGGTGGTGTGTTTTTGTTTTTTTTTTGGCACTGAAGCTTAAAATCATTCATGTGCAAATCGCACAGATCCTGAAGGATTGCTGTGCTAGGAATATCTCTGGATTTGTTAAACTGAAGTTAAAAACATTTTGCTAACTTTATTTTATGATTTGGTCTTCCCTATCATTGGCTTGTTTCTGCAGTTGATGCCTGGTGTCACTTAAGTATGGTACTTGCATAAGCTTTTTGCTCACAATTTTCCAAGCTAATGCCTCTGAAATGGTGTCATGCTAAGAACTCAATGGATACATATACATAGTCTTCTAGTATTAGCTCATAATGCTACTACAATCAGCTCTCAAAACATTTATGTTCATATAGAAAATATTAAATGTTTACTTCCATCAACTTTTTAATTCAATATCTTTCCCTTATTTTAAAAATATTTATCTTTTTCTGACAAAAATGTCCAGTGAATCTTACTTGAATCATCATAATTAAGCTAGGGTTAAACATAAATAATAGAGATTTGTATTTCCTGACTTAACTAATAAAGTGGAACTGTAAATTATAGACAAAGCTTTATTAAAAATGAAAATGACAGGGGCGCCTGGGTGGCTCAGTGAGTTAACGCCTCTGTCTTTGGCTCAGGTCATGACCTCAGGGTCCTGGGATTGAGCCCTGCATCTGCCTGTCTGCTCAGCAGGGAGTCTGCTTCCCTTCCTCTCTCACTCCCTGCCTCTCTGCCTACTTGTGATCTCTGTCTGCCAAGTAAATAAACAAAATCTTTATTAAAAATGAAAATGACCTTGGGACGCCTGGGTGGGTCAGTTGGTTAAGCGGCTGCCTTCGGCTCAGGTCATGATTCTAGCATCCTGGGATTGAGTCCCACATCAGGCTCCTTGCTCAGCAGGAAGTCTGCTTCTCCCTCTGTCTCTGTCTGCCACTCTGTCTGCCTGTGCTCTCTCTCTCTCTCTCTTTCTCTGATAAAAAAATAAATTAAAAAAAATCTTTTAAAAAATATTTTAAAAAAAGAAAATGACCTTACAAATAACTTGCAAATATAAATAAGTCTTTAAATATGCTCACATGTTCATACAAATGTGGTTTACAGTTGTCAAACTAAGTCATCTTATAGTATAATGTGGTCTTACTGATTGTAACGAGTACACAGATCCTGCTATACTATTCACTGTGCCAGTTCAGAAACACTAAAACTCTTCCAAAACACAAGTGCATTAATCATGAACTTGGGTGTCATGTCAATGTCAAATTGCTATAAAAGCTTCTGAATACTTTTTTCCCCTGCATTTGTATTGTTGCAGCCTGTAAGAAATGGTTCATGGACTGGTAGCATTGTGAGTATCATTGCTATGCATGCACATATGGCTCCTGAAGTGGTGAGCTTAAATCCTAGACAACCTCAGTGAGGTGCAGTGTGTTTCTGTGTCATGGAAATGAGAGTTAATATGAGGGAGAGAAAACCCTAGAAGGTGGAGAGCCTAGAAATATTAACAGAGGAATCTGATCTCATAGCCACAGGTACCTGGGAGATAGCACAGCTTCTTGAGCAAGGGAAAAGCATGAGGGTAGTCACATTTTAGCAGCCAGAGCTCTGCAGGAGGTTGGAACATCATAGTGATCTTTTGCAACCTAATCCTTTTAAAGATAAGAAAACCATTATGTAAAATATTCACCAATAGAACCAAAGCTAGCACCCCAAAATAAACACCCCAAAATATAATGTATTTATAAAGAAGGTTTTGAACAAAAACCTGAATAAAATATGCACAGGAAATAGCTTGTATGCCTTGCCATATTTAAAGTTAGGTGACACTCTCGTTTAACATAGTATTAGATATCCTAGCAAGAGCAATCAGACAACAAAGAGAAATAAAAGGTATTCAAATTGGCAATGAAGAAGTCAAACTCTCTCTCTTCGCAGATGACTGATACTTCATATGGAAAACGCAAAAGACTCCACCCCCAAACTACTAGAACTCATACAGCCATTTACTAATGTGGCAGTATAAAAAGAATGTACAGAAATCAGTTGCTTTCTTATACACTAACAATGAAAATACAGAAAGGGAAATTAGAGAATCGATTCCATATACTATAGCACCAAGAACCATAAGATACCTGGGAATAAACCTAACCAAAGAGGTAAAGTATCTGTACTCGAGGAACTACAGAACACTCATGAAAGAAATCGAGGAAGACACAAAAGAGATGGAAGACCATTCCATGCTCATGGACTGGAAAAATAAACATTGATAAAATGTCTATACTGCCTAGAGCAATCTATATTTTCAATGCCATTCTGATCAAAATATTACCGGCATTTTTCAAGGAGTTGGAGAAAACAATCCTAAAATTTATGTAGAATCTCAAGAGACCCTGATTTGCTAAGGAAATATTGAAAAAGAAAAACAAAACTGGGGACATTATGTTGCCCAATTTTAAGCTTTACTACAAAGCTGTGATCACCAAGATAGCATGGCATTGGCATAACAACAGACATATAGACCAGTGGAACAGAGGAGAGAGCCAAGATAGGGACCCTCAACCCTATGGCCAAATAATCTTCAACAAAATAGGAAAAAATATACAGTGGAAAAAAGACAGTCTCTTCAATAAATGGTGCTGGGAAAATTGGACAGCTGTGTGTAAAGGAATGAAACTCGAAAATTCTCTTACACCATACACAAAGGTATACTTGAAATGGATAAAAGACCTCAACGTGAGACAGGAATCCATCAGAATCCTAGAGGAGAACATAGGCAGCAACCTCTTTGACATCGGCTATAGAAACTTCTTTCAAGATGTGTACAAGGGCAAAGGAAACCAAAGCAAAAGTGAATTTTTTGGACCTCATCAAAAGCTTCTCCACAGCAAAGGAATCAGTCAACAATACTAGCAGGCACCCATGGACTGAGAGAAGATATTCACAAATGACAGTACAGATAAAAGGCTGATATCCAGGATCTATAAAGAACTCCTCAAACTCAACATAAACAAAACAGATAATCATGTCAAAAAATGGGCACAATACATGAACAGACACTTCTCCAATGAAGACATACAAATGGCTATCAGACACATGAAAAAATGTTCATCATCACTAGCCATCAGGGAGATTCAAATCAAAACCACATTGAGATACCACCTTAGACCAGGTAGAATGGCCAAAATTAACAAGATAATAAACAACGTGTGTTGGAGAGGATGTGGAGAAAGGGGAACCCTCTTTCACTATTGGTGGGAATGCAAGTTGGTGCAGCCATTTTGGAAAACATTGTGGAGATTCCTCAAGAAATTAAAAATAGGGCTACCCTATGACCCTTCAATTGCACTACTGGGTATTTACCACAAAGATACAGATGTAGATTAAAGAAGGGCTGTCTGTACCCCAATGTTCATAGCAGCAACAGCCACAGTCATCAAACTGTTGAAAGAACCAAGATGCCTTTCAACAGATGAATGGATAAGGAAAATATGGTCCATATACACTATGGAGTATTATGCCTCCATCAGAAAGGATGAATACCCAACTTTTGTATCAACATGGACGGGACTGGAAGAGATTGTGCTGAGTGAAATAAGTCAATCAGAGAGAGTCAATTATCATATGATTTCACTTATTTGTGGAGCATTGGAAATAACACAGGAGTCATGGAGAGGAGAAGGGAGTTGCGGGAAACTGGAGAGGGAGACAAACCATGAGAGAAAATGAACTCTGAAAAACAATCTGAGGGTTTTGAGGGGGCAGGGCTTGGGAGGTTGGGTGAACCTGGTGGTGGGTATTATGGAGGGCACTTGTTGCATGGAACAGTGGGTGTGGTACATAAATAATAAATTCTGGTACACTGAAAATAAATTTATTTTTTTAAAAGTAAAAAACAAATAAAGTTAGGTGACATTGGAATGCCAAGAGTAGTTAAATCTGCAAAAACACTGTGGAAGATCTTAACTTTACCCTGTCTGAGAAAAATTCTCTGACATTTAAATGTCTTTGCAAAGATAATCTTAATTCAATGACATGGGCAGTTTTCAGGACTCTCCATTCCCAACAGCTATGTGACATGCATTAACCATGACCATGAAAGTGTAAAGAAAGTAGACAACTACAGAAGACATTGGGGGAACTATAAAAATTCAAGGACTTAAGGTGGCAACGTAAAGTTGCAATTAACCCAATTTTATTCTTTTTTGGATGACATTTCACTGACATATATAAACTTGCAAATAACACAATAAAATGCAAAATGAGTCTCCTGAATTTTTATTAAAAATTTGTAAATTTCTTATGGTAATAGTAGTTTGAATTCATTTAAAACCATTAATTATTGTAGAGATATACCAGACATTGTGAGTGGACTTTAAAATACCATTTCCCATTTTTAAATTTGGTATGTAATACTCCATCCCTTATGCTACGGGTGGGAGAAGAAAATGGGACAAAATATCAATGAAATGAAAAAACCTATCCCTTTGTCTTTACAGTTTCAGTAACCCCATAGTTACCTCCTGCTAAACAATCTCTGATCCACACCAAAAAGTAATGACATTCTTTAAGAAAATGAATAAAGAGCCTATGGGAGAGCAGAAACAACCTCAGAAGAATAAGAGTTGGAGGAGACTAATGGGTTGTCCATAGAGTGCATCATTAGTTTTTGATGTAGTGTTCAAGAGCTCATTAGTTTTGTGTTAATACCCAGTGCTCATCAGAACATATACCCTCCTTAACGTCCATTACCCGATTACCCCATCTTTCCATGCCACTTCCTTCTGAAACCCTCGGTTTGTTTTCTGGACTCCAGGGTCTCTCATGGTTTGTCTCCCTTTCTGATTTCTTCTTACTGATGAATTAAATAACTAATTCAAGTAACAGTTATTGACAAATCTATATAGAAGGTATTGGACACTTTGCTGGATGTGCTACAAAAGTCTACTGTATGGGATTTTCATTACACTGTGGCAGAAAAACATGAAAAAATAAACAAAATATGAATATATTAATTTCAAAAACGAATTAAGCAAAACAGCCCATTTTGTGATAGAAAATGATGGGGAAAACATAGTAGATCATTCAGCAGGATGATCACAGAGGGCCTAAAGAGATATATTTTACTATGAACTGAATGAAGAGGAGGCAGGTCAATGATAACCAGAGGAGTTGCCATACTTTTAGGTGAGGATTACAATGTCAAAGGCTCAAAAGAGAAAGCGCTGGGATCTGATTTGTTAACTTGCTGTTGAAACTCCAGGACCTGAAAATATGGAGTACATGTTAAGTGTGAAGTTAATAAATGATAATATCTTTTTTTGGAAAGAAAAAGGGAGAGTTTTGTTATTTGCAGTGGGCATGTATACATTTGAGGAAGATGGAAGTCATAGATGGATCTTGTGCTTCCTTGAGTTTTGTTATACTTTGTATTTCCATAATATACTGTTTATTAACTTGATCTACCAATATGTTCTCAAACCTAAAAGCAGTATTGTCTTATTGATTTCCATTAAATATGACAACTAATTGCTAATTGCATAATGGCAAATGTTAAAATGTTTTACTTGAACTCTGAATGGACACAAAGGTGGCGAAGACTTGACATAAGAAGATGGAAACATATGGAACTAAACATTCATGTAGGGGAAAAAACAAACTTGGGTACAATCCTCTACATAGACTAAGCGCAATATTTATTTAAATGCACGTGATGAATATGTTTACCACCTAGGTTTTGGTTAGAACAAATTTACAATATTCCTAAAGAACTATGGGATGTGTTTAACTCGGAAAGTAAGTAAAAGATGGTAACATTTTAATTCTGGAAAGGATGCAGGTGCTTTCCTCCTTGCAGACAGGCAGATACAGAGAATTGCAACTTTCCAGAGCAGAAACTTCCACAGAAACCAGTCTTGGGGTTGGGAAACCTGAGCTGTAATTTGTGAATTGCTTGATGGTTTAGGTGGATATGACTCTGATAAGAACTCTAATGGGGAAATGCCCTGTGAAACAAAAACAAACTCGAAGGGGACCCAACCATAGGGAGCCTCTATACATTTGTGAGTTTTATCTCCAGGAGCTTTACCAGGTCCTCATAGTTAATAGTGAAGAAAAATTTCCTCATGCCACGAGCAGAAGAAAGGGAAGCATAACCATTTTGAGAATACCTTTTTATCCATATAAGAACAACTCAAATCTCTGGCGGAAAGTACTGATGAACAAGAGAATTGGAGAGACTCCTTATTCATTCATGAAAAGATTCAATATGGTCAAGATGCAGTTCTTCACAAATTTTCTGTAGATTCAAGACAATCCCAGTCAAAATCTCATGAAGTTAATTTATGGATATCAGCAAACTGATTCTAAATTTACTTTAAAGGGCTGAAGATCAAGAATAGCCAACATCAGGGGCACCTGGGTGGCTCAGGTCATAATCCCAGGGTCTTGGGATCGAGCCCCACATCGGGCTCTCTGCTCGGTGGGGAGCCTGCTTCCTCCTCTCTCTCTGCCTGCTTCTCTGCCTACTTATAATCTCTGTCTGCCAAAAAAAAATAAATAAAATCTTAAAAAAAGAATAGCCAAAATCATATTAAAGGAGAAGACCAAAGTCCAAGCACAGATAATACTCTTTGTATGAAAGGAGGGGCATTCAGGAAGTTGTGTTTGGGAAGCTGAAATAGCTTGGAAATGCCCTCTTTTCTCTTTCAAAGATAAGTTTATAGAAATAATAAATAGTAGATAAATAAACAGAGATATCAGAATGAGACACACTTAAGGCCCTAGGGTGCAAAATTTAAGGAGTCACTCTCTTGCAGCGTCATGAAGGTTCATGGTTGAGGCTTCACATACCTAGGCATGAACATCTCCTGACATCATGTGCCCTGGAGGCATCAACTGGTTTTGCTGGTTCTGGTGCTTACACTATGTCAAAAACAATTATTTATTCTTTTCTCAGATGATATGGCTATATTTCATTTTGGGGAACAGCAAATCTCAGTGAAAAATAGTAATGAAGAAGTATTAAAAAGAAAAAAATTCTGGACGCTAACGGCCAGTTTTGTCAGGACAAATTTGCAACCATTTGTCAAGCAAATCAATTTTTATTTTGTACTTATAGATTTCAGTTATAATTCCAAATCTGTTACACTTCAGTTTCCTCATTTACCTTATTTATTCACTTATATGTGTTTATTGAGTTCCTACCTAATGTATCATGTGTTAGGCAATTAATTATATATTAGAAGTAAACAGAAATTTGGGGTGCCTGGGTGGCTCAGTGGGTTAAGGCCTCTCCCTTCAGCTCAGGTCATGATCCCAGGATCCTGGGATCGAGCCCCGCATTGGGCTCTCTGCTCATCAGGGAACTTGCTTTCTCCTCTCTCTCTGTCTGCCTTTCTGCCTGGTTGTGATCTCTGTCTGTCAAATAAATAAATAAAATCTTTAAAAAAAAGAAGTAAACAGAAATCATATATTAGAAGTAAACAGAGATAATTATATATTAGAAGTAAACAGAAAAGCTGACTGCCCTTTTGGAGTTAATGATAAGTGAAAGAACAAGAGACATTTAACATGTACATAACTAAGTTAATAAGGACTTATCATTGTGGTAAGGACAATGAAAGAAACCAACACAATGCAGGAATTTCTATTATTATTGGTTCATGTTAGAGAAAACAATGATTACCTCCAAGACCTAAGAATGGTGGGGGATCAACCATATAGGAAAAATTTGGGGGTGCAGTGTGGTTGAGGAGAATTCCTGACTGAAGTCCCAAAATATTTCCTTGAATATTAAATATTAAAGTTAAAAATGGGGGTGCCTGGGTGGCTCAGTGGGCTAAAGCCTCTGCCTTCGGCTCAGGTCCTGATCCCGGGGTCCTGGGATAGCCCCACATTGGGCTCTCTGCCCGGCAGGGAGCCTGCTTCCCTTCCTATCTCTCTCTGCCTGCCTCTCTGCCTACCTGCGATCTCTGTCAAATAAATAAATAAAATCTTAAAATAAATTAAAAAATAAAAACATGATTTTATACTTTTAGCCATTTTAATAACGGAATTGTATAGAATTCACTATTATGAAGAGTGGTGTGCTATAAAATGTTTATCTGTTGACTCTTCAGAACAATAACAAGAAAAAGAAGCCATAATTAGTAACATTCATTTGTTTCCATGGTGCAAATACTCCTACCATGGTTTTTTTCAGGCTACTGATGTGACATCACAACACAGATTTGAGACTTTAAGTAAGCTGTAGAATCCAGCTCTATCATACTAATAAAATTGATGGTGCAGAAATTAGTCACTGAGTTGGCTGAATATAAGAAAAGTCTTATAGTCTTAAAACCTATAGATGAAAATGGCCTTATGCAATAAGATAGGATTGTCCATAATTACAGCTAAACCCCAATGAAGAGTTCTGGGGGAAGTTGAAGCACAATAACATCATATTAGTGAGCAAGCCATGTGGCTTAAAAGATTGACTCCTTCAGCAGGGTCTTTCTTACTCATTTGTTTTTAATTGCTTTGAGTCTTGGAGTACATAGCCTCAAATTGCACTGCAAATATCGGGAATTATCTTTTTATCATAATCAATATAATCTGTGTGGTGCTTTATGTTTTCTCAAAAGCTCTAAATGCAAATGCAGAGACATTTACCTGTATACTAATTATCTTTCTAAGAATGGAACATCAGAAAAAAAAAAAAAAAGAAGAGCATGACCAACTCAAAAGTTGTAAGACTGTAATGGTGACCCGTGAACATCACAAGGGTTAATCAGGAAGGTCAAGATCTCTGAATACTATACTGAGGAGCAACAAGTACTGTGAGCACTTCAGAGCAGTTGCTGAGAGTGTTGTTAATGCCTTCAATTTAGAGCCCATCTCTCAGTTAAGCTGAGAGTCTGATCAAAACGTGGGTTTGTTGAAAAGGAAAACCACGGGCTCAAAATGCCCCCACATGGCTTAAGGCTCTAAGTTGGTTAGCCAAACTTAATACCGACCGAACTGCAGTTTCAACATCCTGAACTATATAACCTTTAGCCAGCCCAGTTGGGAATTTTCTGGTCAGCGCTAGGAAGTCTACTGATTGGCTCCCTCTGTTTCCCTTAGGAGGGTGATCTTGCCTAAAACAATGGATTTTTAGCTGATTATGTTTTATTTTCTCCCTTGCTGTCTTATTTTTAAGATCTATTTATTGGTGGGGGGGTCAGAGGGAGAGGAAGAGTGAAACAGAATCTGTGCTGAGCACAGATCGCTGTGCAGGGCTGGATCCCAAGACACTGAGATCAGGAGGACCTGAGCCAAAGCCAAGAGTGTGACACTTAACTGACTGCACTACCCATGCATTCCATCTCACAGGCTATCTTGGAAGTCTTTTCTTTCTTGTTTATGATGTATTTCACTTGAAATGTTCTTTCACTTGACACTTATTTCTCAAATGACTATCTCCCAAGGTCTCATCATACAACAAAGCCAATGAGGGCATTTCTGTTCAAGCAATTCTACAGTGGACATCTAGTGCTCTTCCTTGGGAGCTTTTTTTCTTTTAGTTTTTGAGAAAAGCTTGTTCATATGTATGTACGCTATACATAAAAGCCCAGAACAGTGAGTGATTCTGAAGAGAAATAAAACTCATCTTTTCCATGATTTTGACCAGCCTTGGTCGAGAAAGAGCACCTAGATGGATATACATATTTTATTATGCAAACTGTTTCCTTGATGTCTGTATGTCAATCGATGAATGATGTTAAAAGATTTTTTTTAATTTTATTTATTTGTCAGAGAGAGAGGGAGAGAGAGTGAGCACAGGCAGACAGAGTGGCAGGCAGAGGCAGAGGGAGGAGCAGGCTCCCTGCCGAGAAAGGAGCCCAATGCAGGACTCGATCCCAGGAGGCCGGGATCTTGACCCCAGCCAAAGGCAGCCGCCCAACCAACTGAGCCACCCAGGCATCCCATCTTAAAAGATTTTTATTTATCTATTTTATAGTTTTTATTTTCATTCCAGTTAGTTAACTTGAGATTATATTATTTTCAGGTGCACAATATGATGAATAAAGTCACTGTATGGAAAAGAAGGAGACGTTGAAAGCACTTTAAATTTAGCTTTTTAGGCTATTTTAACACTTAACATAATTATGCTAACATTTCCATTTTTTTTATTTTGTCTACTCCATATTTATTAGCTAATTGTTGCTTAAATTCAATTATGTTTTCTTTACCTCTTCAAGCCGTGCTCTTGTGGAGAACTGACTTTTTGTTCGGATGACCATATGGGTTAGGGAAGTTGAGCCAAGTTCAAACTTTTCTATCAGTTTATCCCAATTTTCCTTCAGAAACTGCCAGGCCAATGGATATCCCACTGGGTTCCTGCCAACAGCTCCAAGAATATATGGAAACTCTTGAATTTTTATTACATCTCCCTTAAAACTTTCAACTAGTAGCCACTGTGCCTGTGGCTTTTACCCTTTACCCCTGTGCCTATACCTCCAACCCACTTCCAGAAAACACCTGCCACCAGCCCCTATGCAGAAATTCTCTTAGGGCCATCTCCCAGTGATGATGTCCAGGGGGGGCCAGTGACGTCAGAGCATTCAGGCAGCCCCTGGACAGTGGTAGGGTGGTAAGGAGGGCCTGCATGGGGGACGCGACAGTGGCGGGTTTGAAGCCGCAGTGGGGAGGGGTGGCAGAAACCAGAGGGTTTGCCATGAGGCAGCAGGGGGGACAGGGCAGGGCAGTGGGGAAACAATGTCACTGGGTGGCAGTCACAGTGGTGTTGGGGAGGTGCAGTGAGGTGGCAGTGGCATTGGGGGGACACAGTGGGTCAGCAGCAGAGTGGGAGGGGGGAGC
>PISX010030837.1:0-18211 GCA_004024625.1 Mellivora capensis | reverse complement strand
ACAGATGAATGGATAAAGAAGATGTGGTATATATACACGATGGAATACTATGCAGCCATCAAAAGAAATGAAATCTTGCCATTCACAACGACGTGGATGGAACTAGAGGGTATCATGCTTAGTGAAATAAGTCAATCAGAGAAAGACAACTATCATATGATATCCCTGATATGAGGAAGTGGAGAGGCAACATGGGGGATTAGGGGGGCAGAAAAAGAAGAAAAGAAACAAGATGGGATTGGGAGGGAGACAAACCATAAGTGACTCTTAATCTCACAAAACAAACTGAGGGTTGCTGGAGGGAGGGGGTCGGGAAAGGTGGGTGGGGTAATGGACATTGGGGAGGGTATGTGCTATGGTTAGTGTTGTGAAGTGTGTAAACCTGGCGATTCACAGACATGTACCCCTGGGGATAAAAATATGTTTATAAAAAAATAAAAATTAAAAAAAGAAAAAATCAACAACAACAACAACAAAAAAACTTAACTACCTCCATTATTCAAGTGGTTCCTGAGAATCAAGCAGCAAAACAAGTGACTAGAGCCATTTCCAGAATCAAAAGACTTTCTTTTGAAAGGAATTTAAGAGGCCATAAAGGGCAGGGAGGTTCCTTGCTAGTGCTTTTATCATGTCTGACAGGCAGAACTAGGAAACGGTCTACAACAGAACTCACAGGGAGATAGAAAGGAGTAGTGAGGGGAAAAAACAGGAACAGATAACAACATTAAACACCCCCCCCCCAAAAAAAAGAAGAAGACACCAAAAAGTCACTTAAAGTCTGAAATATCTGATCTAAACACTGAGAAGTTCCCAATTAACTTTTGAAATCTTGTTACAGTGGGGGCCCAAATTTTATATTTTGTTTTAAACCAAGACATGACAATCATTCTCATCAAAAATAATCATCTTAAAGGACAATGGGGGTAGGTGTAGTGGTTCTGGACCCCATTACAGGAGTTTTGTTTTTAAGATTTTGTTTATTTATTCATGAGAGACATAGGGGTGGAACAGGGGGAGGGGAGAAGCAGGCTCTCCACTGAGCAGGGAACCTGATGCAGGACTTGACACAAAGACTATGATTATGACCTGAGCTGAAAGCAGATGTTTAACTGACTAAGCCCTTGACAGTTCTTTTACTACTAATGCAGAACATGTGTTGTGTTGTGGGTTGTGGTTTTTTGGTCCCAATGTCCTAAAGAAGACTTCAAGAGTGAGATTAGCTAAGAACCTCAAACACTTTCATGTATCACTACCTGGAAATTTTAAAAAATATGATTCAATAGAGGTGAAATAGGTCTCTTTGCAAAGCTAACTCTTCCAGTTGCCTCTTACGGCTGTTACTCGCTAACTGTGGAGGACAAACAGGACAAGCCAAGGCCAGTCACTCCCACAACGGGTCTAGAGTCTGACAGTTGCTTAAATATCAAGTAGGCTAAGTGACTGAGAAATGATAAAGCAGAAAAATCCATCTCAGAGGTATGATGTCCTTGAGCATGAATTTTCTTTTTGTTTCTTGTCTCAGTTACTAACAAGAGGATGTTTAGTTTTGTTTTGTTTTAATTGGATCCCAGGTTTTGTGAGTCTTACCTTTGAGGTGCTAGATATCTTCATATCCCTATAAATACTCTTGAACTTTGTTCTAGGATGCAATTAACTTAGCTGGAATCACTTGGATCCTTGTGAACATTATTTTATTATTTTCTAGGTGAGAGAAGAGCAGTATGTAGTCTATGGCTAATCATTCTCCATTTCTGAGGTAAGATTCTTCTGATTATTTCTAGCTAATGTCCCATGAATTGAAGGTTTTTCCAGTTTGGCTGGTGGAAAGGGGCCCAATTCCTGGTCCTATGTTAACTGCAGGTACTGTCTCTTCTCATTCCTTCACATGGGTCTTTCTCCAGCCTGAAGCAGTTAGTTTCCTTCTATGTTTGCACTGATCGGTTCTCTGCTGAATACTGGAGGACGATCCTCTGCACATCTCTGACGTTTCTGCTTGGTGCAGCTCTCTTCTCTCCTTTGCTCCGGCCTAAGAATTCTAGCTTCCTTATTCTCCCAGGCCTCTTAGCCTAGTCTAACTCATCTCAAGGTATCTTTCTGGGCTCCTCCTCCCTGCACAATGGGCTGGAAGCTCTCAAGGCAGTATTTGCAACAACCAGAGTACATTTTGCTTGTGAGGAGCAAGCAATGTGATCTGCCTAATGTGATCTCTGATCACATTCATTGACTGATACGCATTATCTTCAAAACTGTTGGATCACATATTTTTATCTCAGTTATTAGTTGTTTTAGGCAGGATGGTAAATATGTTCCCTGTTTTTTTTTCCAGCTTGGCCAAAATGGTGGTCTCTAATGACAGGTTTTTGACATCTCAATGGGTGAGGTCTATAGTAAGGAATATCAGTACTCTCTCTTGAATGTTTTCTGATGGGAGGGCAGAGGCCTACAGATTCATTAGTTCTTACCAACCACATAACAAAGAGCCCAGCTGGTCAAAAGTAATCTGTTGGTTTGGAGGGACTCTAAAGACCAGTTGCTGACTTAATGTGGGGGATACTGGGGAATACATGAACCAGCACTCTGGTTTCTCTTTCTAATAGCCCCAGTGTGTGCCTCAGTCCCCTGGTGTTGCAGATACAATATACGCACTCAACAGTTGGGGCCAGGCTGGAGTTGAGGACTGACTTCCTCCCCCCACCCCCATATTTTTTTTTTTTTAAGACCCAATATCTGCTTCCTATCTGGTAAGGAAAATCAAAGAGAAGACTTGTTACTATACTCAGGTCAGAGACTATACAAGGGGTGCCTGGTATACCCCTAAAGGACACCAATTGCACTATTAGGTATTTACCCCAAAGATAGAAATGTAGTGATCTGATCCCAATGGGCACATGCACCCCAATGTTTATAGCAGCAATGTCCACAATAGCCAAACTATGGAAAGAGCCCAAATGTCCATCAACACATGAGTGGATATATACCAGACAGATGAATGTGGTATATGTCACATCTTCTTTATACACATACATACTCAGCCATCAGTAAGGATGAAATCTTACCATTTACAATGACGTGGATGGAACCAGAGGGTATTATAAGCAAAATATAAACAAAATAAGTCAATCAGAGGAAGACAATTATCATATAGTTTCACTCATATGTGGAATATAAGAAACAAAACAGAGGATCACAGGGGAAGGGAGGGAAAACTGAATGGGAAGAAATCAGACAGGGAAACAAACCATAAGAAATAATTGTTAACTATAGGAAATAAACCAAAGGTTGCTAGAGGGGAGGTGGGTGGTGGATGAGGTAACTAGGGGACGGGCATTAAGGAGCCCATGTGATGTGATGAGCACTGGTTGTTATATGCCGCTGATGAATTACTGAATTCTACAGCTCACACTAATGATATACTATATATTGGCTAAATGAATTTAAATTAAAAAATAAATAAAACACCACTGAAATGAAATCTCTCCCCATTCATAAAGAAAATAAAATTCAGAAAGAATGTGTCAGTTTCCTGATCTAGTCATCATACTCCCTCCTCAATCACCTCAAAGTCTCTCCTTTAGAAACTATGATCTTGATAGGTTTGTGTTTAATCAGGTAAGTGATTTCTTCTATGTCCCTCACTTGGACTAAACACAATCACTGATTTTACTTAGCCAGAGGACAAGTCGGTACTGACCTTGGGATAAAAGTCCCCTGTGTCCTAGGGGCTCTGTGGGGCCCCTATAAGTTCTAGAAAGCATAATGGAGGAAAATTCAGGAAAGCAGTAAAATGAGCTTCTGTGACAGGCGCTGTACTGAAAACATTTCTAATCCTTACAACATTCAAACACTGCTCTTAAGCACTCCATCTACAGATGATGAAACAGACTGAGTTTAATGACCTGCTCAGAACATAGGGAGAAAAATGCTGTAAATACAGAATCCAAATGAGACCTGCCTGACTCCAAAGCTTATGCCCACCACACCGTAATACCATACCCTTCCTATCTCCAAATAAAGACAGCTCTGCCAGCTAATGGAACACAAAGTAACCAAATCTCAAAGACATAATCCGACTCAGATCCTACATCCCTTCCTACCGCCAACATTACAGTTTATTGCAGGGCTAATTCCCATCTCCACACATTTCTTCATCATCTTAGGGCTGCCCTTAATTGTCACTTAAAAAGCATCTTGACCCCCTAATAGAGCGGTTGAGGGATAAAGGTTGGGCAAATAGGCCACAGGCATGGCAAGAAAAAGTGCTTAAAAAGCAAACTTCTCTTACCCCACACTCTACCAGGCAGTTTCTAAATCAATCAGTCATCTCCCTAACTGCTCTCTCCTCATGTTAAAAGGCTTTTCTGCCCCCCTTATTTCCTTATTTCTGTCTTTCTCCATCTTAAAACGTCTAACTGCAGTACTGCTATCACTTAGATTGTAACCCTCAGGAATGGACCTCTGTTCAATTTGCATAGGATGAACCGGAGAGAGAAAATTCTCTCCTTTGTCTGCTGTGAATGAGTAAATGAGCCCATGGAGGGTCTTTTTACTCTAATTATCAATCTCACAAGCACCAAATTTAAAGTATCTAAATTCTGAATCACTTCTTTATTGGCCCCTTGGCTTGAAATCAGGACAAATAGAACACCAAGTTATTTGGTAAAGATAATATAAATGCTCTGAAAATGCTAATATACTGAACAAATGTTATGTTGTTATGAGCAAGGCATAAAGGGGCAAGCACTAAGAGTTAAGAGTCAGAATACACTTTCAGGAATTATATAAACAATACACATGAACTAAATTGGCAAAAAATTGTCTTTAACAGCAATTTCTAAATTTTCAATTTATCTTCTCTTTCCTTGGTAGCTATTATTTTAACACATGCCGTTTAATACACCCACACCAATCTGAGAGTGCAGGAGTGAGCAGATATAAACTGAAGCACATTGATTTTTCTGGGTTTTTTCTTCCAAAGAAAACTGTCTGCTAAAACAAATAGTCAGGTTTGAATATGATGTGTTAAGACACCACTGTAGTACCCAGGCCATCCTTCAAACATTACATCAACAGCTCCATTCAGCACTTTTCTGACCTATGAGGCATCTCAGTCTCTCCCAAGTGTTGGAGAGGAGGGTTCTGTTGCACCATAAATGAGCTGTGTAACAGAATGTAAGATCTGGAGGGTTCCGAGGGCAAGGACAGATCCTAGCAGAACACTCACCCCATTGATCATGTATTATCTGAAGGCCCACAATAAAAACCACCCTGCGTTTTATGTAATGTCCATTGCTCTGAATGAGAAGAGAAAATAAAGTCCTCTTTAACATAGGTCAGAACTATGCTAATTCCACTGAACATTAATATTCTATCGATTTCAGCCAAATGGGTTGTTCTCATCTCTAGCTAATACCCTGTTCCTTAGGGAAATTTTAGGATCTTAAGTGATACTTCTAGCTTCCCTCGTGGGGGTGGGTTGGTTTGTTTTTTTTTTTTTTCTTTTTCTTCAATAACTAAGATGATCCAGCCCAGTAACTGTCATTTGTGAGAAATGTCTTTCCATGGAACCAAAAATTTGTCTTTAGGGTGAAGAGTTCAGTTTGTCTGAAGGAGCTTGCTGCATCCCATAAAATGTCTGACTGTGGCTTTTAAGCAATGTGATATATACACAATGTTAAAAACATCTCTGATTTGGTAAAAGCCATAAGGACAGCTTTGGTTGGTTTCAAGATTGTCATTTGTACCCAAGTTTCACAAAGTTAAGAAAATGGCATCTTCCATGCATTTTCATTCAACAAATGTTTACTGAACATCTGCTATGTGCCAGCAGCTCTACCAGGAAAGCAATGAGTGAGTCAAACAAAATCTCTGATGTCATAAAGCTTAGTGAGAGAGACAAGTAAAAAAAAAATATATATATACATACTATAATGTCAGGTAGTGGTAATGACTGTCAAAATAAAATAGGCTCAAGGCATAGAGAGTAGGGGTGAGTCCTATTATACATCCAATGATCAGGAGAGCCACCCCCACACACACAAAGGAGGAGACATTTGAGCAAAGATCTAAATAATGTGAAAGAAAATCTTGGTGCGAACAGTGCTACCAGCATACGGAAGAGCAAGTACAAAGCCTTGGAGATGCAAGAGCTTGGCCTGCTCTAGAAACAAAAACTCTTGGCACACCAGGGTGGCTCTATCGGTTAAGCTCCTGCCTTCAGCAGCAGGGAGTTTGCTTTTCCCTCTACCCTTCCCCCACTGCTCCTGTGCTTGTGTGCTCTTGCACTCTCTCTCAAATAAATAAAATCTTTTTTTTTAAGAAATAGAAACCACCAAATGGGGAATATGGTAAGGAAATGGAGTTGGAGATGAAGAGATGGTCAGGGACCTGGTAACCAAGGCCTATGGGGCCTGTAGATACAAAGATATTGCAGAGTACGGAGCCTGCTCTTAAAACATTACTCCTCTGGCTGTGTTTTGGAAAATAGACCTTAGAGGGGCAAAAGCAGAAGCAGGGACCAGCTGGTGGCCAGAGCATGAGTGTGAATTAGTAGTGCCTTGGACAAGGTGGTGAGAATTGGCAATACTTTGGACAAGAGGAGAAAGGAATTCAACTGTTCTCTTTTCAGCATGTCTAATTTGAAATGCCTAGAAAGAATCTAAGTGGACAAAAATTGGATCTCCAAATCTAGAGGTCAAGAGCAAGGGCAGGACTGAAGATATAAGCTCAGAAGAGAACAGCAAGAGGGGTTATTAAGACTATGCCCCTGTTTGAGATTGAAAGGAGAAAGCTTTGAGAAAAGACTCTGGTATCTAGAAATCAAAAAGAGATAGAACCAGAGAAGCAAATCCAGGAACTAGAAAGGGACCAGATTACTATGTGGTGTTCTACAAATCAAGTGAAAGAAGTATTTTAAAAAGGAGAATAATTATGACAAATGCTACTGAGACAATGAACAAGGTAAGACCCTTGACCATTGGGTTCAGTGTGGGGGACAATTTAAATTTAAAATATATTTTCAGAAAGCTATTTAACCTAGTGGCCAGCTTGCAAAAATGCCAGTTTTCTGAACTTTATCAAATTATAATTTCTCAAAGGAATGTTTAAGAAATTTAACAAAAAGATTTCAACTGTAAAATTTCCATATTTATCACTTATAATGAAATGTAAGTATATTTTGTCAATAATCTATATTATTTCATACATAATTTTTTCACTTGCAATTTTTTATTTTTTATTTTTTTTATAAACATATAATGTATTATTAGCCCCAGGGGGTACAGGTCTGTGAATCGCCAGGTTTACACACTTCACAGCACTCACCATTGCACATATCCTTCACTTACAATTTTTAACACAGGATTATCTGAGCTAATTTGATTCCTTTCAGATGTCACTGAATTTGAATTAAAATTTAAAACATTAGCTCACATATTAAGATATTTCTATGCTATAGATTCAAATATTCAAAATATTCTAATTGAAATTTTAAATATATATTTTTTAATTTGTTTATTTGACAGAGATCACAAGTGGGCAGAGAGGCAGGCAGGAGAGCCACCCCCCCTTCTGAGAGAGAGGGGGAAGCAGGCTCCCCGCTGAGCAGAGAGCCGATGGGATGGGATGGGATGTGGGGCTTGATCCCAGGACCCCAGGATCATGACCTGAGCCAAAGGCAGAGGCTTTAACCCACTGAGCCACCCAGGTGCCCCTCTAATTGAAATGTTAATTCCCAGTTACATGCTTAATTGTGAATCTAGTCTTGAATTAAATTTATCTTAAAATTTTAAATTCATAGTTATTGCAAATGGCTAATATCCTCTTTTAAGAGCTTGAAAAAGAATACTAAAAATAAAGTTTGAACAAAAAGAGAAATGATAATTAAAAGCATCTAAAGGAAAGTGAAATTAACCAAAACAATCTGGGCGAAGGTGAAGTGCTTATAACAAGATTAACTAGGACATGAGTAATTGGTACAGGTTTGTGGAAATATAAAAACAGCAAAGGGTAAAGTCAAATCAGGCAGTGGGGGGACTGAGTAATCTAGGAAAGGTTACTACTCCGGATCAGTAAATCTGGATTAGTGAGAAAGTAGCATGGATGTGTCAAAACAAATACTTCAAATATTAATTTTTAGATACTAATTGCTAAAACTAAAAAACCAAAGTTGACAAGGTACTGGTGAAAATCTGCAGAAAAATATTTAAAAGGTAGCAAGCTTAGAAGAACCAATAGGACAAGTATTTAAACTGAATTTTAATTGCTTTAAAAACTACCAGAAAAGACATTTTTATATTAAATGTGAATTAAAAACTATTTTAATGTTTTAGGTTTTCAATTCAAAAACATCCCAAGTGTATAAAAATCAGTAAAACAGTAACAGCACAAAAATCCCATTTTAAGCAACTGTGTGAATGGGAGTTCTTGCTGTTTCTATGGCAAATTCTCAAGAGACGAACCTTGGAGAGGTCCAGTCAAGCCAAGTCACCAATTTTAACTGATGGTCCTGCCCAGAAATTGGCTTATGGGGGTCAGATTCTTCCCTGTCATTTGTGCTAAGGAACAGCAGACTCCACAGGTGTGGGCCTGGCATCAGTAGTCAGCAACTGGTCCCCGGAGCCGGACTCCAGGGTTCAACCCTTGGATCTTGCATTTACAACCTGTGCAACCGGGGGTGCATTATTGAATCACCACTTTCAAACCCAGAATTCAGAATTGGAGCATCATCCAGAGGAAAGCAGACACAGAAGGTCTCAGAGTAGCAGAGTATGGAATGCAGAACAATCTAATGGTCCTGGGAATGAAAATTGTATTCACATTGTAACAGTTGGAGCATAGGTTGCCTGAGCACAAGATTGCCATCTCCTTGTTAAGGGTGGGCTGGCCGCTCACCCCAGTTGCTAGCACAGAGTCGTGATTATACGGACGTCCAACAGATGGGTTTGCAGAATTGAACTGAATTACTTTATCTGATGGTGATACTGCATGAAAGAATATGGTGACTATTTTTTAAAAAGAAAAGCTGGAAAAAGAGAAGTTTAAACATTTTGCATTTCAGTTGAGGGCGGTACATTTAGGTGCAAATGTCTAGCCCAGAGTTAGAAATGTGAGACTGACCTTGGAAGGTAAGATGGGGCTATAAATACAAATTTGGGAACCATCTGCCTCCATGTGTGAATTAAAACTATAGGAGGGGATGAAATGACTAAGAGAGGGAACCTAAGAAGTAAAGAGGGGGGCCAGAGCACAAACTGGGAAAGCTAAATACTTAGCTTTAGAGAGTCAGAATGTGGGTGGCACAAGACAGGATTGCACTGAGCAGAAGGGTAGAGCCATTAATTTTAGAATCCACAGGGACACAACTTCCTTGATAAGTGACCCACTGCATTACCCCCACCTTCCATAAACAAATTCTGCCAAACTTCCAAAAAACAACTTATCCTTGAAACATTTCTATCTGCATCTCTTTTCTACGGCATGGTCTAGAAAGAAACTTTATCATAACAGCTACTTTCTCCTTCTCCCCTGTAAATAATGCTGGAGGAATCAAAATTGAAATTCTAAAATGATTTCACACTCTTGACCAGAACTGAAGTAGGTAGGAATTGACATTCTTGCAGGGCAATATTCACATTTTATATCAAATGACATGTTTTTTCTCCCTCCGCAAGAACTTTATCTTTAAGGTTTTTTGGGTTTTTTTTTTAACTTCATGTTTTCAGTAACTTAATTTGGCTTTCACTGAAAGGTTTTTTTTTTTTTTTTTGAGGTGAATGACATAATAATAGCTAGAATATTAATTGACATGTTCAGGCAGGGTTGAAAATCTATTTGAGGATAATGTAAATTGGAAGTACAGGAAGGTGGCATTTACAAATGTGGAAGCACAAGAACAAACTGAATCTTAATTTTTCCCACTGATTTTCACACCATTAGGAATTACTATTTGCATAAACCATGTGGAATAATTTGGAATGAGTAGTTTCTGACCTGTACAGATAGCCTCTAAGCATGTATAAGGAACTTATACTGGATGTTTGTTTACATAAGGATTGGTAGGTATTTCACAAAGTTGTTTTTTTTTTTTTTAATGTGAATACATTGAGGACACAGTAAGGGATTAATATTTGCTTAGGACTATATCCTAAAAAACTGAAATTATGGAAATATCTTTATTACCTCATATATAACATTTATACTATAATTGTAACCAACCATACATTCATTCCAAAAAAAATTCCAAAACAAAATTTTTAACATTTTTCACGCAAATACACTGATCAATTTTTATTTGATTCTTGTGAGAGCAACATGTCTCACACACAAAAATTGAGGGCTTTTAAATTTCCTAAAGGGTTACTTCAGTCTCTAATATTCAAAAAATTTTTTCGAGTCTATCACATCATTATTTTTCTCTTCAGTTACTAATCGAAAATATGGTAGACTTACACTATCAGTGATTTCTATGTGATGAATTACTTTCATGAATGTCATAAAATCTAAACTCCCTCCACCAAGATTTGAGAACCCACTATGTTTGCACTGAATTTTCAGGTGTTTACGATATCTGATATTCATCAAGGCTCTCCAGTACAGGGGTTTTTTTTACAATATGGATGGGACTGGAAGACATTATGCTGAGTGAAGTAAGTCAGGCAGAGAAAGTCAATTATCATATGGTTTCACTTACTTGTGGAGCATAAGGAATAACATGGAGGACATGGGGAGATGGAGAGGAGAAGTGAGTTGGGGGAAATCAGAGGGGGGAGACAAACCATGAGAGACTATGGACTCTGAGAAACAAACTGATGGTTTTGGAGGGTGGAGGGTAGGGGGGTAGGAGATGGGTGAGCCTGGTGGTGGGTATTAAGGAGGGCACAGATTGCTTGGAGCACTGGGTATAGTGCATAAACAATGAATTTTGGAACACTGAAAGAAAATTAAATTAAATTTTTAAAAATGGGTAGGCATGGATGCTAGTGTTATGACCAGGTAGGTGTTAGAAAATGGAATCTTTGAGAGCTCAGTTCAATAGACGAATGTTTTCATGTAATGCCAACATTTGCTTCCCCTGCAACTGTGTAATAATGGGAGATTGCCTCATAAATACTGGATTTCACAGACTCATCAAGCTATCTTTTTTTTAGGTTGGTTCATCTCTGCCTCTTACCCCAAAGAGCATAAAAGAAGAGGATAAAAATCCAGAACATACTTCAAAGTGCATATTTAAAAAGGGACTATTTTTGTATGTTCCAGTGTTCAAAATAAATGTAGAGTTAAAAGCAAATGAGCACTTCTTGAGGTGCCTGGGTGGCTCAGTCAGTTAAGTGTCTGCCTTCAGCTGAGGTCATGATCCCAGGCTTCTGGGGTCAAGCCCCACATTAGACTCCCTGATCAGAGGGAAGTCTGCTTCTCCCTCTTCCCACCCCCCTTCTCTCACTCTGTCAAATAAATAAAATCTTAAAAAAAAAAAAAGTAAAAGAGCACTTTTCACTGATGGTAACAACATCTGAATGATCATTACTACACAATGACATTTCACTTGCCTTAATTCTACTTTTAATTGTCACATAACCCATTCAGAGGGATATGATGTCATCCCCATTTAACAGATGACAAAAGTGAGACCCAGAAAGGCTAGCAAATTTGCTCAATTTCAAAAAGCTAGTAAAATTTTTGAAAAATAATTCTAAGCTCTATAAACTGACCTGGTTTACATAAGAAGGGTTATAGAGTTTAGATGCAATAGCACCTGAAAACATTGGATCCTTTTGGGGTGGATGTAGCTATTAGACTACTTACACATCAGTTTGTAAATAAATATAACTCACACACGGTGCTTAGAGATGAAAAGAGCGATCAACTGCTAATGCATTCTTTTAGGCATCACATAAGCTAGAGCTTATGTTTCTAATTCATTTTAGTTTTGTTCTATGCAACAGCCAAAGACAGGAAGAATTTGAAATCATCTTCTGAGAATAGAAGTTAATAAGGAATTCCTTAAAACCATCATATTCTATAGGAGGTACTATATACCTACTATATACCTAAGGTAGTAGGTACTATATACCTACTATATACCTTAGGTACTATATACCTAAGTATAACTACTTAGCCATGCTGCCCCCTTTATCTAGAAGGCACTACATCTGACACCGATTTATTTAGACACTTAAATGGACTATCAATAGCTAAAAGCCTACATGACCATTCATTATTTCAACAGTAAAAATACAGGCAAATGAGGTCAAAAATCGGTCGCAGTCATATATAGGTATTCATTTGCAATTCTTGACCTCTGGTGAGACCCCAAATTAGAATATGGCAGTAACAATTCATAAACTGGGTTTAGACAGATAGTTGGAGGACCAGCAATAATTCTTTAAGTGCCTCCTTCCATAAAACTGACACAAACAAATCCTCCCCCTTAAAATACGTTGCTGGTTTATTTTGAATAAATGTTGGAGACAAGGACAAAGAATCTCTAACACAGTAAATTATTCTTAAAATGTTCTAAAACTTTCAAAGCTTCATAATTCCCTTTGCTAGCTCTACCATGCTTACCATGTCTACTCAAGCATCACTAGAAATCAAACCCTAAAACAAGCAAATAAATAAGTAATCAGAAACCTAGCAGGTTTACCATATCCCTAGATACCACTGATGTTCTCTGGGATCTTTTCCAACAGGCCTTTCAGATGCTTCAGTTCCCATCCTATAGGGAAACTTCTCTCCTTGACCAAACTTAACTCGGGCTCCTCTGAGCACGCTACTTGACTAGGCTCAATCCTTGGTTTCTGTTACTGTCTTTGTAGGCTCCCGTTTTAGCAAGAATCCTAGATGAGATGAGCCACAATCCCTCAACCAAGTTCCTTATCCTCCACCACCCCACCCAGGCAATCTTTGACCACCTAGGCCTGCCTTCAGCAAGAATCTTGTTAGTTTATTTTAGTAAAGAACTACCCTTACTCTCTTCATCATTTTGTATCCACTGACCACTACACATTGTCCCTTGATTGTAAATTCCCACTTGCTCATGTTGTACTTGGAATTGAGTCCAGTTTTATACTGAGATCCCTTTTCCCCTGTTGCAATCATACCTGCATAAAATCTGTTTTTATTTCTTTAAATACCACCGAGTTCTGGCTTTCTTTGACAGATGAATCAAATCCAAAAGGGAGAAAAGATGTTGATAATGATGATGGTCTAGGTACTCTGCAAACATCTCCCATTGTCTTTGAATCTACACCTCAGTTTTCTCATCTCTAACCTGGAGATAAAAAGCACCTCCTTCACTTTGAAGATTAAATGAGTTAATACAATGCTTAGAATGCCTAGAACATACAAAATATTCAATAAATGTTCTTTTTGTTACTATTACTAACAAATTCTACATCTGTTATTCTAAAACTCTAGTTAACCATACATGTATTTCAGTAATATAAAGTCTTTTATGCCCTGCATACTTGCTATTCAAGCAAAATTCCCAAATACCGTATAAGTATCTTATAGGTAATACAAGTTAACAAGTAGAGATCGTTAACACATTAAAAAATCCCCTTATTACTCTACATCATATATAAATATAAACCTGTCAGTTTAAGAATACAAATTCATGCTACATATTCACAAATGGATTTAGAATCTTTCATGGTTTTAAAACCATAGAGGTGTGAAAAGTAATCAATAGTATAATAGGGATCAACAATCTACTTATCAGAGGCTGTAAAAGGAATTAATATTCTATCACACAGAACCATGCCTGACTAAACTCTCATATATATATATATATATATTTTTTTTTGGTTGAAATAATCTGAAGACACCAGGCTCTAAGCCTTTTGGGGACTCAATAAATGTTAACTATTGTTACTATCAATGAAAAGAGTTGATTTACTTTCAACTCACATACTTGGTATTTACAATACCTCTCAGAGTTCCTAACAGAAAGGCTCTAGAGAAATTTCTGTTGCATCAAAGAATAGATAAATAAATGAATGAATGAATCCTATCAATGCCATTATGATATGAGCACCTGTGGTCCTCTGCCCTTCCTTAGTCTTCATCTTATTCCTTCTTCCCTCTACCACTTGTTTATGTCGACCTCGTGGAATTGCTACCTCTCTTCCACTTTGGTTTTACTTTATCTACTCTTTTTTTTTTAATCTCCCCTTAACTAGTTGAGTGAACTGATTACGTGAACAAATCGACAGACTTTAGATTAAAAATGGAAGACTATATACATATTTAACTCTTCCCTCTCAAAACTCTTCTGCAATGAAAAAAGAACATTTTTTTCCAAAGTATAGATCCTCAAAGACAAAGATAACAGGGAGAAGAAAACATCAAGATTTTAGAAGCTAGAAATCTTACGAATGAATGGGAAATTACTTAGGAAACCTGAATGCCCTGAAACCCAGCCTGGTTGATGGGAAGCCCAAAACCTGGTCATTGTACCCCACAAACCACACAAGTGTTCAGGAACTGAAGTTACATGGGGACCTCTGAAAAGAAAGGATAGAGGTAGAGTTGATTGGCTGAAAACTCTATTTGGAAAGAAAATAAATACCCTGTCTGGGGTCCCTGGGTGGCTCAGTCAGTTAACTGCCTATCTTTGGCTCAGGTCATGATCCCAGGGTCCTGGGATTGAGCCCTATGTCAAGGAGTCTGCTACTCCCTCTCCCTCTGCCCTCTGCTTGTGCACCTTCTCCCTCTCTCTCTCTCTCTCAAATAAAATAATCTTTAAAAGAAAAAGAAAAGACCCTTTCTAATCCCAGCCAAAAATGGAAAATTTGCTTTCCAGATATGGTGAATTGGGGAATTCTAGGGAGTACCAGGCACAGTTAGCCTACCCAGCTGAGAATTGCTAAATGAAGTCAAAATCTTCTCACAATAGTGAGGCCCCTGTCCCTTTCCCTAACTTGATTTCCAGAATAGGGTCAACTAGATATGTACCTTCCACAGGTCACTGAAAATGATTCAAAGTTCGCAAGGAAATATGACCAGAGAGAAAAGACCTAGTGTTACTAACAGGCAAGTGACTGCCCCCATCAACAAAATGGTCTAGAAGACCCCTACCCCAAACACACACACACACAGCTTAGGATCAAGATTTCAGTTACTCATCTTCAAGTAAATGGTGAGTCTGAGACCACTGGACATTTGAGGAAAGGTTCTCACATATAAGACCAAGATGAAACCCATCAGAAAAACAGAATTGTCCTTTGGGTCCTTTCAGTATCTACCACAGTCCTTTGACAGTGTTTTATTCTAATTGTTTCTTCCTATGTCTATATTTTGCTAGTAGACTATGAGTTGTTTAAACACAGAGAATGTATCTTAGATACTTTTGCATCTCCAGTGACTAACCTGGCCCCAGAAAAAAAAAAATAGAGAGTACCTGACAAAAGTCTTAATTTAAGGAGAAAGGGAGGGAGAAGGGGAGTGAGATTATAAAGAGAAAAAGCTATGAGTGACTGAACACTAGGCTTGACTCACTTTGGGGAGGGGTGGGGGGAACCACTGGAGTATTCCAAAATTTAGTAGTTCAGGATCAGAAGAGAAGCTAGTAAAAGAAAATGAGAAAGAGCTGCCAGGGATCTGAAGGACAACAGCAAATGCGGCCTCTGAAGGACAGGTAGTTAGAAAGTGCTTCAAGGAGTTCGCTGTCTATACCGGCAGCGCTACTCCTCTTCTGAGGAAGACAGAACTACCTAGAGGCTTTGGCGTGCTGATACCACTGGTGTCCTTGACAGTAGTCATTTCCAGGGAGAGGGAGAAGGACAAGTCTCACTGGGTTGGCTTGTGGAAAAATTAAAGCTCAAGAGGTAGAGACAGTAAAAAGAGCCAACTCCGTAGAGATGTTTGCTATGAAAGAGCTATAGTGGGGGGAGATGTGGAGTGAAATGCAAATATGAATAAAATATCAGTAAGGCATAAGTGTATGCTGGTAGGAACGATCCAGTCTAGACACAGAAACTGCTTATGGAAGAGGAACAGCTACAAGAACAGATCTTTTGAGAAGATTCAAGGGGTCGTGGAGAGGCTTCCCTTAGCAGCAAGAATGGACAATTCTGTTAGAAGGGGACAGAAGGTATACTCTGTAGGAGCCGAGGAAGAAGGGCTGGTGAAATCGGTGCTGGGAAGACGAAGTGGTTCTCACTTGATTGCATCTATTTTTCCCATGAAATACGAACCATTTACACACAGTGAAAGGGGAGATTTTTCTTCTAATGGGAGTAAAATTGAATTGTAAAGACCAGGGAAAAAACCTCAAATAGTTTTTTAGAGTAAGATGTATTTGTTGGGGAGGAACTAACTACAATGCCAAGCTCTGGAACATGCCTCTAGGAAACATTAGTGTTCTAAATCTGTGAAGGAAGAAGTATATAACTTAACTTTACGACACTCTACAACCCAAGCAACCACCGCAGGGTTTTTCAGCTCCGGGCAATAGCCCCAAGCACACACATTCAAGTTCGTTCAGAGCACATCTCCTATCACCCATTTCCAAAATGTTGATATAGTAAATACCACGTATGTCTGGTGTTTACATATATTTTACGTACTTTAATTTCTTTAAGTCTCATAGCAACCCTCTAAAGTAATCACCATTTTTATTAACACCCAATGCTTTTTAAAACCAGAAAACTGATACTAAAAAGGATTAAGCGAGCCACACAACTTTTTAAGATTTTATTTATTTATTTTTTAAAGATTTTATTTACTTATTAACAGAGACACAGCAAGAGAGGGAACACAAGCAGGGAGAATAAGGGGGAGAGGGAGAAGCAGGCTCCCCACTGAGCAGGGAGCCCAGTTCAGGGCTTCATCCCAGGACCCTGGGACCATGACTGGAGTAGAAGGCAAACACTTAATGACTGAGCCACCCAGGCACCCCAAGATTTTATTTATTTGACAGAGAGAGAAAGAGAGCACAAGCAGGGGAAGCAGCAGACAGAGGGAGAGGACCCCCAGGACTCTGGGATCATGACCTGAACTGAAGGCAGACAGTTAACCGACCGAGCCACCGAGGTGTCCCCACACAGCTGCTTAATACCCACACTGGAAATCAAACCTCAATCTGATTCTTAGGGTCATAGAAAGAACTGACCTTATCACCAGAGATATGCATGAGTTGTTTAAGTTCCATTATTTAAAGAAATGCTCACTTTAGCTAATACTCCAAATTTTAAAAGATTCATTCTTTTTAAAGTCGATTTTTCAGTTTAGTCAGAATTAATTATACGTAACTCACATCTACAGTCATACATGCAGAATTCCCTCGTTTTCTTTATATGTATTAAGAAACATCACGGAAGTACCTACCTCTCACGAACAGCAAGAGATGTTAGGGGAGTGGGGGCAGAGGAGGAAAACAATCTAGTTAGAAACAGCTTTAAGAGTTACAGGCTTCATCTGGGGGTTCAGATGCTCAAAATATGTCTTCATCAACATTTGGCCTCCCTTCAATAGTCCCGAACACTAGTTTCACATTGGAATCTCTTGGGGAGCTTTAAAACAATACAGGTTTCCAAATCAACCCTTACCAACTAACATCAGATTCTCAGGTGAGAGAGCCCAGGTAGTGAGAGCATTTAAAACCTCCCCAGAGAATTCTAACGTGTAGCAAAGGACTCGAGCTCCAGGCCGGGTGGTGAGTTCTTTGTTGGAAAGTCTACAATGCTGTAGCTGGGCTCTTGATTTGAGCCTGGGGCTCAGTCACCTGCATGGGCTCTTTGTCTATCAGGACTCAGCGCCCATCTGGAGATCATGAGAAAAGACCGCTCACCAGCATGACCAAACCTACCTTAACATTCCCCTCAGCTTGACTCGACCTTGGAAAGGTGTCTTCCTTACTATTTAAACAGCACGCCAACCCGTTTTAAGGATTAACTTGTTTTAAGTTTATGCATTCCTTGGCTGCTGCCCTACAAACCTTGGTTTGTAGTAAAACTAACCTGTGTCGAGATCTGCAGACCACTGGTCTTGAGGAATTAAGGACCAGATTTTCCATGAAGGTAAGGCCTGACTGCATTTGGAAAAAGCTACCACTGATGCCACCAAGAGCTTGCTGTGATCTTCTATCAATCCAATACCTTAGAAGTCAAGTTCACCTATTAAAGACATCCTTTGGGGTTTTAAATTCTGTCAAGTTCTTCATTGTTAAAATTAGTTCAGGGGCTTACATCGGCATTCTTCCATTTATTAACAC
>PISX010030836.1:0-18346 GCA_004024625.1 Mellivora capensis | reverse complement strand
ACCCTCTAGTTCCATCCACGTCGTTGCGAATGGCAAGATTTCATTTCTTTTGATGGCTGCATAGTATTCCATCGTGTATATATACCACATCTTCTTTATCCATTCATCTGTTGATGGACATCTAGGCTCTTTCCATAGTTTGGCTATTGTAGACGTTGCTGCTATAAACATTCGGGTGCACGTGCCCCTTCGGATCACTGCGTTTGTATCTTTAGGGTAAATACCCAGTAGTGCAATTGCTGGGTCATAGGGTAGTTCTATTTTCAACTTTTTGAGGAACCTCCACGCTGTTTTCCAGAGTGGTTGCACCAGCTTGCATTCCCACCAACAGTATAGGAGGGTTCCCCTTTCTCCACATCCTCGCCAGCATCTGTCATTTCCTGACTTGTTAATTTTAGCCATTCTGACTGGTGTGAGGTGATATCTCATTGTGGTTTTAATTTGAAATCTTAACTGTTCTCAATACAATAAAGAAATGAGAAATACGTGACATGATAAAGGTGTTAGCTAACACTACTGCAGTAATCATATTGAAATATATAAATGTATCAAACCAACACCTTGTACAGCTTAAACTTATACAATGTTATATGTCAATTATTTCTTAATTTTAAAAAAGCCAGCTTATGATCCAATCAACCTACATTAAAACCCTGAAGTCAATAAGCCCTATCCGTATCAACAGAACTTAGCTTAATTCACTTTTAAATAGGAACATAGCCAAAGATTACTAGACACTCAAGAAAAGTTACCAAAAGTAAAGGTAGAAATCAAACCAGAGGGACCTGGGTGTCTCAGTCAGTTAAGCATCTGACTTTTGGTTTCATCTCAGGTCATGATCTTGCAGTTGTGGGATTGAGCCCTACATCATACTCTGCACTCAGTGTGGAGTCTGCTTCAGATTCTCTCTCCCTCTCCCTTCCCTCCCCTCTCTTTTTCTCTCTCTCAATAAATGAAATATTTTTTAAAAATCTAACCAGACAAGAAAAAAATTATGTATATATTAGACAGAAGAAAAGTTTCAAAAAACCTAAAGTATCAGGACACCTGGGTGGCTCAGTCAGTTAAGCCACTGCCTCCAGCTCAGGTCATGATCCCAGGGTCCGGGGATAAAGCCCCGCATCAGGCTCCTTGCTCAGCAGGGAGCCTGTTACTCCACTTGCTTGTGCACTCGCTCTCCCTCTCTCTCTCTCTCTGACAAATAGATAAATAAATAAAATCTTTAAAAAACACATACACACACAAAAAAAAACCTAAAGTATTTTTAGGAAATAAGATATTGCATCCATGAAATCAGAATAAGATAACTAAAAACAATGGAACTGGAAGGGAGGGGGTAGAAGAATTATATGACACTTTAAAAAAAATTCAGTACTTTTTTCCTAGAGTTTTAAGTTCAAAAAGAGAAATTTAACTTTGGGCTAATGAGGAAAAGTCATAATTGATAAAAAGCTTATATAAATCTGTAAAGCATTTCCTAATAAGACCACATCAAAAACTAATGAAGTACTATACAGTGGCTAACTGAACATATAAATTAGTTAGTTAATTAATTAAATAAAAATATTTTCTGGGAATGATTTAAAGCATACTTTCTGACACATTTTCCAATATTTTTTACTTTGATAGTATTAAATACTTATATTCTCTGATTACATTTTACAACATTCTTAATTAGCTTCAAACAGTTTAAAGTCAACTAATGACTGCCTCGAAGAAATACTATACCAGGGTTGTCAGTAAATGAAGTAATGTATACACATACATTGTAAAATTTGCTATAACAATACAAGATATGATGTATTACATTAATAAGGGAAGAAGAGCATTAGCCTAGGAAAAAGGGCAAGATTAGCTTTAAGATCAGGGCAAGATTTAGTTAAAAGATTGTGAAGAAAATACATGAATTCTAATATTACTAAAAATTGAGTAACAGCAGGCAGAATTGGCAATTCAGCTGGAAATCATTTTTATGAATTTGTATAGATATCTGAGTAAAGTCACGGTACTCATGCCAGATGGTGATGAAATTAAATCACCATGCAGAATTTAAAAGACCAAGTCATGGGAGATTTTTCTTCCATCATTTCACAAGGTAGAGATTCTTCTCCTCTAACAGACAAAACTCTCTCCATAAGAAGCCGAGCACTGAACGCATCTATTTTCTTAAAGCTGGGGACTGTCAGCTGTTAGAATGCCAACATTCTCGTGTGAAGCAACAAAATCCTAACCTTCTTTTTCCCTCAATGCCATACTCCTTTCTTCTTCTGAATTCCGTGACTCAGATGTGTATCTAAATCCTTCTTTTTAAATGTGTATCTAAAAATCTCTTTTCAAGACACAGACATTATATTATTGTTACTCTTATTTTCAAAAGGAAAAATGGAATTATCAAATAATAATAAAGAGCTCTAAGAAACAAACACTAGATAAACTAAGATTTTGACAGGTTAGAAAATAGAGAAATGACCTATAAAGTAGTACAAAAATCATGAACATAATTGCTAAATACGGGTTTAAAAACTCCCAAAAAAGTAAAAACAAACAAAAACAGAACACAAAAAGTGTAACAGCTGTATCAAAAGGGAAATGGAGGGACTCCGGGTTGGCTAAGTTGGTTAACCACCTCCCTTTGGCTCAGGTCATGATCTCGGGTCCTGCAATCAGGCCCCACATCAGGCTCTCTGCTCAGTGGGAAGTCTGCTTCTCCTCCTCCCGCTCATGCACGTTCTCTCACTCTGTCTCTTAAATAGCTAAATCTTAAAAACAAAAAACAAAAAACGTGGGGGGGGGAATGGAGAGAATGAATGACTTGAGGAAAGATTTAAGAAAGCTAAATCCTCACCTACAGTAACAGGAAATCAATAGCTAATGTCTTAAAATAACTTGGGAAATAGTAGGAGATGCAAATTCTGTAGCACCAATAAGGTAAATACTAGAATAGGTAACAGAGTCGATTGTACTTGCCTCTGGTTTTCAAGCTGTGTATACAGTCCTTTGACCAAAAAATATTTTTTTAATAGCTTAAGCTTATTTGGCTTATGTATACAGATTAGAGATAAATTAATGTATGGTAGTGTGGCTTATGGGAAAGTTATTTCCAAGAAAGCTTTGTTTTGAATTTATATCACGAATTTGTTTTAAATTTATTATACTTCAAATACTTATATGCAAAGGGAATTTTATACATACAATGTGATCAACATCCATCTATTTATCAGGTTTGTTTTTTGGGCTGTTTTGTTTTTTAGAGAGTAAGAGAGAGTGCGAGCAAAGGGTACAGAGGGAAAGGGAAAGAATCTTAAGCAGGTTCTGTGCTAAGCATAGAGCCCCACATGGGGCTCAATTTCACAACCCTGTGATTGACCTGAGTCAAAAATCAAGTCAGATGCTTAAAGGACTGAGCCACCCAGGTGCCCCTATTTATCAGTTTTAAAAGTATAACAATAAGTGATATACATATTAAGAAAATGAGTATGTAGCTGTTAAGAGAAAACAAAGAAATTTGTGAACATTACAAATTAAATTTAAAAATGTGTTTGTACACACACATATACCCACACACACACACATATCATACATGTCTTGGCCTGATTCTAAGGACTTGAGACTTTCCAGCAGGGATTATCAATTTCACTGCAAATTACAGTGTGTCAATCAGCAGTTCAAAGTAGTCACTAAGGTTACAAGCCTTTCCAGAACTTCTGTAAGTACCAGGGGCTTCTCAAGGGCATGTAATGGGTAGTGAGTACATGGTGTCAAGTTTTAAGGTAGACTGTAAAAGAGGGGCCTTGAAGAACACCTCCTCTACCCAAATTTACCAAAGTAGCTTCTTGAATTGTCTTCTAAGCCCAATCCTATTTTAAAAGTTTTTTGTTGTTTTTCTCCAGCATTTTTGCCCATAAAGACAACTGTTACTTATCATCTCTTAAATTATCCCCCTATGTTAAGTGACGGGCTTTTAGATAACAGTGATAACTCAGTAGTCTGTTTATAAATATTGCTATTTCTGCTCAAGTTTATGTATTTTATATGGCTTTGAAATAGAGGAGGGAAATAGCCTGATTCATCTATCCATATGCTTGTCTCTTAACAAACCATAACTTTTCATTATAGCCTAATAGGTCTGAGGGCGGACACACCCAGAATGACTGCATCGTAACTATAGACTCCCAGTTCTAAGCTGTAAGAAACTTCGGTGTTTTATGATTGTTTTGTATGTATGTGATTCACAGTTATTTTTTTTCCAAAGGACCCAATTCGATTTTGTAGATTTATACTAGTCCACGAACACAATGTACAAAGCATTACAAGCCATTGGTTATTATTCCTAACCAGTTATGTACTGTCCACATTTTAGTGAATTACCTAGCTCTGTTCTGCAGGAACTGAAATGGAATGGACATCCAAGCCTCATGTTGATGGACAGCTGAAGCCACGATAATCCAAGGATTCAAAACCTGCTAGAAAACTGCAAGGAAAAACAAACAGTTGTATTTTAGAATCAAGAACACGATTGAGTGTTTAGAATCAAGAACACGATTGAGTGGAAGGAAGACCAGGCTATTTGTGGAAAACAAGTAAGCACACAGCAAAAAATTACTCAGGGCCATCCCAATTATTTTTATTTTTATTTTTTTGCTTCACCTGATGTCATCTTTCTTCAGTATCTTCTGCCTAGCCACAAAGCTCTCCCTCCCCAACAAAGAGAAGGGTTAGAGGGTAAATGATGTATCACTGTTTATAAAATCTCCTTAATTCAGCATTCAAGCAGCCCTTCTTCTCTTACATTACCCCCTACCCTCTCTCCACTCATCTGAGGCTTTGCTAACACTTAAACGGCCTGTGTTTGCAATTGTCTTGCCTAAGTGTCTTCTCTGACTTACCAACTTGGCCCCCAAATGGGAGAAAATGGGAGAATTAAGACGCGAAGTATTGTACCTTATCATTTAAATACAATGAGATCACTTCCATTATCCAGGTCAGTTTAGGAGTATTTCTTGAGCCCATCTGAGCAAGAATGGACTAGGTCTGCTAGAGTATTAAGTCACAGGGGTTAGCAAATTCTAGAAGATGAAGCTGCTCAAACGCAGAGTATCAAAAAATATATTATGCCCTTCTAGGCATTTCAATATTGTTTACCCACAAGCAAGGGAGAAATACAGTCAGTGCCAGCTGTTCAGCTTTTATTTCCATGAAAGCAAAGGTTAGAAGAATAAAGACTGCCATCTCAGGTAAATGAAATATCATCTCAACTGAAGAAAAAGCCAGAAAGAGATGACTAGCTTGGCAAACTTGGCTGTTCCTTGACCCACATTCAACCAAGTCAGGTTTAATCCCTAATCTGAAGTCAGCGTCGATTTAGCAATTGCTCAAGAAACTCATTCAGCTCTTGAAACAACTTAAGAGCTCAATACACAGAATGAACCCAAACATACAGGTTCATTTACAGAACATTTCTGTATACCAGGCCCTGTGCTAAATAGGATCTCATCACGTTTAACCTACTGGACAATTCCAACCAGGCATGCATTATTGTCCAGGCAGAGACCAAGTCCCAGAGAGGGCAAGGTCACTGAGCTTAACAGTGATAAGACAAACTGTACCCTCATCTGTCCAACTCCAAAGCCTTGCTACTCTCTTCCCTTACTCTACCTCTTTCTAGCATTTCTCTGAAAATTACATCCATTCATTTCGCAAAGATTGATTGTGCCTCTACTGTAGTTCAGGAGCTGTAGTACAGAGTGAACTCATAGACAAGTCTCTGTTCTCACAGAGCTGACATTATTGGTTAACTAAATTCTGTTCACTCCATATCAAATTATAATCTCTGGGGCGCCTGGGTGGCTCAGTGGGTTAAAGCCTCTGCCTTCAGCTCAGATCATGATCCCAGAGTCCTGGGATTGAGCCCCACATCGGGCTCTCTGCTCAGCGGGGAGCCTGCTTCCTCCAATCTCTCTCTGCCTACTTGTGATTTCTGTCAAATAAATAAATAAAAGTCTTTAATAAAAAAAATTATAATCTCCATGAGGGTTGAAAACATTAACTATCTTGCTTCCTGCTTAACTCCAGCAGCAAGAACAGCCTCTGGTACATGGGTACAGTAGACAGCAATGTGGTTCAAGTATCTCCATGGGGCGCCTGGGTGGCTCAGTCGTTTGAGTGTCTGACTCTTGGTTTTGGCTCAGCTTATGATCTCAGGGTCATGAGATCGAGCCCTCCACTGGGGTCTGCACTCAGTGGAGAGTCTGCTTGAGATTCTCTCTCTCCCTCTCCCTCTGTCCCTTCCCTCTACTCGTTCTCTTACTAAATAAGTCTTAAGCCGGGTGGGGGACCAACTCCAACCATGACATCCTCAGCAATGGTGCAGGAAACTGATCAAAACAATTCACCAAACGGATTTTATTCCCATACACAGTTCCTTACAGTGCATTATCTTAGTGCTATACTACAAATGGCCACTATATAAAGCTTTAAATAAAATCTCTAAGACATTTGTAATTTTGTAATTTGTAATTTTTAAACGTTAAAATAAATAAATCTTAAATCTTTAAGAGCTTATTTTCACACACACACACACACACACACACAAAACAAAACAAAACAAAAAAACAAACAGTAAGAGATAGCCACAATACCAAAGCAAGGAGTAAATACATATGAGAAAAAAAAAAGGTTTTAAAATATTTTTATTTGCAAAAATAAAAATAAAATAAAACTAATCTGAATCGGGTTCCTTCTTCTTCCTTCTTGTCCCTTTTGATTGAGTCCCATGCTCTGTTTTGTCTTTGCCATGCTCCGTTTGTTGTGTTAGCCACTCTTTTTCTAGCTGTTTCAGCATGTCTGCAGTGAGGAGGCCTTGCTGCACCAATCTGGAAGCCAGGGATTTCTCTCCCACACTGGGGCTGGGTGTCTCAGCAGCTTTACTCCCTAACGTTTTGGTTCCACGCATCCTTCTAGTTTGGCCCTTCACAGTTCCTGATAATCGAGACTGATTCTCTGCTGACAAGCTCTCCAAATTCAACAGCTTTTGTGCCTCTGAAATTTTAATCAGCTTGGTGATGTTGTGTACACCATCTTGGATAATGCCATCCAGTTCTTTCTGGAGGTCTCGAATAAGGCTGGCATCTGGAAACATATCTATAAACCGGTAGCTGGGAAAGAGACACATTATGTTATAACAAGAACTCTTCTCACAGTATTGGACTTATCTCACTGACGTAACTACACCTTGACACTGATTAATCCCAAATGTTCTCTTTTTGCAAACTCTGTCCAGTGCTTCTGATCAACCCTTATTTCTGCCCCAGCACACCTGAGCAATACTGTCATTATGAGGGTGTCATCACTCTCATCTTAAGTGATTCTGGTATGTTCCACCGTGGGACATGCCCCACCTTTGAAAATCATTGAGCTAGCAAAGTACCTTTCAAATATTAATGCACAAGTGAATCACCTGGAGATCTTGTTAAAATGCAGTCTGATTAAGTCTGTGGTGGGTCTGATATTCTCTCATTCTAACAAGTTCCCAGGTGGTACCAGTGCTTTCGGTCTAGGGACCACCATTTGTGTAGCAAGGGTCTAGTAAACCTTCTCACCTGCCTATCTGAACTAGAATCACAAGAAGTCCCTCAGTCATTTTTAGAATGTATATAAATACAACAGCCATAATGGACAATAAACAGAACATAAAACACCCTGCAAAAATGCGTCTAACTTGAGAGAGCAAAAGACCATTTACTCTTAAAATCTTTGATTTCCCCTATTACTTAGAAAAACTACAGTACATAAAGGAAAAATGTGATACCTTAGCCACAGGTAAAGATCCAAAACATCATGGACAGCTTCCAGATCCATGAGGTCTTTAATATTCTTAGGTGGAAGTAATGGCCATTTAATATATCTGCGTAACCATGAGAAGGTCAGTGGCTCATTCCTGCTATACTGCCTGGCAAACTGAAAGAGAAGAAAAGAATGGCAGAAGAATCAAAATTCACCTAAGTCCGCAATTAGAAAGAGAAAGCATAACAAAAAATCAACTGTGGTTGTTTCAATAAGCAGGCTGGTATCTTTCCTTCTTTATACTTTTCTTAATTTTTAAAACATTTAATACTTTACAAAGATACTTTTAAGGAAAAAGAAGGGGAGGGGGGTTTCCTTCATTTTCCAAAACCAAGGCAATAATATGTCCATGAGAAATTATACAAGAACTAACTTTCCAGAGCCTAAGTCTTGTTAACTTTTATGAACATTTAATGTTCTAAGTTCTGGACAGACATCGAAGACTCTCATTTCTATCCCTTCAGGCAACAGTCCTATAACTACAAGTATGAGCTATATCTTGTTAATGTCCTCCCTTATCATAAAGAAACTCTTTGGGGTGGCTTGGTGCAAGGTTGCATATGAGTCAATCAAACTGGTAAAAAGACTGCCTCTTCACTTGGCTGTGGTGTTTTGGCTAAGCCACCACTCTGTGTTTCAGCTTCCTCATCAATGCCATAAGAGCACCACACCTCCTCCTGGAACCACAGGGCACTGCTGGAGAATGTGCTTGGAAAACCATGCTGCTCCCACTCCCCAACAACACTAGGCACAATTATGCATCAGACCACAATCATATGACACAGATATGGCCTACAGCAGACAGACCACAACCATATGAGACTTCTAGAGCAAGAGTTTAAAATCTTTAGCTTCAAGAATAAGCTCATTTCAAATGGTTCATTTGCTGATTAGGGAAAATTATCTCTAAATGTTTAACCTAAACAAGGCCAATACTTCAGAGAGGCAAGGCAGTTTTAGAACAACTATGGTTAAATAATGTTATGATTTGGAGCACCTGGGTGGCTCAGTTAATTAAGCATCTGCCTTCAGCTCAGGTCATGATCCCAGTGTTCTGGGATCGAGCCCCACATCAGGCTCCCTGCTCTGCGGAGAGCCTGCTTCCTCCTCTCTCTCCCTGCCTGCCTCTCTTGCCTACCTGTGGTCTCTGTTTGTCAAATAAATAAATAAAATCTTAAAAAAGAAAAAAGTTATGATTTTATTAAATTCAGTCATGCATTCTACTAAGCTTAGTGAGTGCCAAACAGGATAGCCATGAAGATGGAAATGTGACCATACTAACTTGCTAAAAGCAGGACAAGCCAAACTCAGTTTCTTTTACAAAGACAGTGGCTTTAATATTTGTGGCCACAAACTAGTAGAAACCCGGTATATAAAAGAGTTAAGTACAGAGCTGTGCAGAGAAGAGAAGGGAGAGATGCCAATCAGGTACCTCCATCCAGCAGCCAGCCCTAAAGGAGCTCCCTAGAACACTGATTCCAAACAACCATCCAGGGGGGCATCAGAGACCATCCAAAGGATTGAGCTCTTTTATAGTTCAGTAAGTAATGGTGATCAAGAAAAAAGGAAAAATCTCTAAATTTAACATGCTACCACTAACAGAACATATAAGCAACTGTTGGTCTGTACCATTCTGGACCTCTTACTCCTTAGTGAAATGCTGTTGCTTCATTAGAAAAGCTGTATAAAAGGGGTCAAGGCCGTGGTCTTGAGCTCTATCCAGGTCAGGTTATAGCAGTTGAGACTTTGTTCCATAAACTTCAATCTTATGCCAACTAACTCCCCCATAAATGTCAGCTCTAAGAAACATATTTTCTAGTAAATACCTGGGACGTGCAATACCTCTAAGACACATTAATGGGAAAAGAGAAAGGCAAGTTGCAGAATAATTCATCACAACATTTATGGGAAAACACACCCACGCAACAAAACTAGAATTTCTATATGTACACACACATAGGCAAACGCAACGGAAGAGGTCTGCAGTGACACAAACTGTTAACTGTAGCTTCATCGAAGACTGGGATTGGGGGTGGTAACCCAATCGTTGGTTACCAATGGTGGTTACCAATAGGTAACCTATCTGCAGTGTTTTAACTTAGTGTAGCGAGAAAGCATTTATGTATTATTTATGTGATTGCAAAGTAATTTAGAACACAAATTTAGAAACAGATTTGGTAGGAACACAGTATGCAGAATGCTGAGTTCTACAGAAAAGACAGCAGTGAGACTATGAGTGCGGGGAGGATTCAATGAGGAGGCCTTTGGGAGTTTAGCGAGATAGCACTCCAGCCACAGGCAATAGAGTGGAGAGGCAAGAGCTCTGCGATCTGAGAGGATATGGCAGCGGGCTGGAAGTTCAGCTTCCACTGCCCTTCCCTGCCCTCCCTTGTCTGAGAGCATCCTGTACTCCTCAGAAGGCAGAGGTTTGTATCCCTATGCAAATGAATTAAAAGAAAAGGGGCTAGAACCTTGGCACCAAACGCGTAAGACAGCTATCCCTTAGTGCCTTATAATTAGGAAAACTGAATTTCCAAAAAATATTAACCAATGCCATTAAGAAAGAAATGTATCGGGGACGCCTGGGTGGCTCAGTTGGTTAAGCGGCTGCCTTCAGCTCAGGTCATGATCCCAGCGTCCTGGGATCGAGTCCCACATCGGGCTCCTTGCTTGGCAGGGAGCCTGCTTCTCCCTCTGCTTCTGCCTGCCACTCTGCCTGCCTGCGCTCGCTTGCTCTCTCTCTCCCACTGTCTCTGGCAAATAAATAAATAAAATCTTAAAAAAAAAAAAAAAAAAGAAAGAAGTATATCGGGGCGTCTGGCTGGCTCAGCTGATAGAGCATGTTGACCTTTTTTTTTTTTAAAGATTTTATTTATCTGTCAAAGAGAGAGAACACGTGCATAAGTTGGGGAGTGGCAGGTAGAGGGAGAAGCAGGCTCCCTGCTCAGCAAGAAGTCCAATGAAGGGCTCAATCCCAGGATCCAGGGACCATGACCTGAGATAAAGGCAGACATGCAACCAACTGAGCCACCCAGACATCCCAGAGCATATGACTCTTGATCTCAGGGCTGTGAGTTCACATATCACATTGGGCACAGAGCCTACTTAAAATAAACAGACAAACAAACAAACAAATATTAAAAAGAAGACCAAAAGAACCATTTAAAAAAAAAAAAAAGAAAAAAAAAAGTGTATCATTAGGCAAAGAACCAGCCCCTCAAAATTATACTTGTTTTTGTTTTAGCTTCTTCACAAAGGCTACCACATAAACCCAAATACAAAGCAATAGGACCCTGACCCCCCAAAAAATTGCCTGTAAGGAAAAAAGAGCCACTTTATAACTTCTTATATAGTGTCCCATATTGAAAGATACTCTCCATTTGTTTTACTTTACATAACAAAGTGTTGTTTGGGGAAATGCACGGACTTGAAACAACGCAAATACAAAGACAAAGGCTTACCTGTAACAATGAAGAACAGACAAAGGGCTGCTTCTTGTTGATAGGAGCTGTGCAGAAAACATACCGCACTCGGAGACTTAATGGAATATGTTGGATCAACTCTGCAGAAAATTTAAAATCATCCATGTTGCAGACAAAATACTGCCCATCAACTTGTGAAAAGTCTACAAAAATATCCTGGGGCGGGGGGAAAGATACATTACTGGACTGCCTAAGTGGGCAGGAATAAAGTGCTCAAGTCTACAAAGGACAATCTCTTCAAATCTGTAAGTCTACTAGAAAGCCCGGCTTAATCCACTGCCTTCACAAGCTGAAAGACCTCCCCCATGGCCTTCCCAACCTGAAATATTCAGAAAATTCCTCAGGACGAGAGTCCCAGAAGATTCCGAGAGAACGTTTTTCCACCTTTAAGATAAACTTCACAGGTAGCAACGTCATAAAACAGACTACTCACTGATGCCCAGGAGGTTAACCTGTAACTGTCTGACACATCAACATTTTTAGAAAAGAAATTTTAGATTTTAGAAGAGATTTTAAAGTGAGTTTTTACTTACAATGAGATTAGAAAGTGTTGTATCAGGGAGATGGTAAGCAAACATTTCAATCTGCTCAGCAGTTGGATGAAGACCGGCTGCCTTTAGTAAAAGAAAGATTAACTCTAAGTTTTCTTTTTAAAGGACAACTTTCCTTAAGTTATTTCAAAATACTCCTATATTCAGGCTAAGCTCTCGCCAAATTAGTTAAATGACAAGAATTTGAGTAAAAAAGAAAAAAAGCAACATCACTTTCCCATTTATTACCAATTAAGAAAGCTGATGATTTAGTAAAACCAACCAATTACACCCAACTGAGTACTCAGTCAATCTTTCGCAGATATCTTAGTTATACTCCTAAAATCTATGATGATTTGACAGAGTACCAAAACTGCTTTCCAGGGTCTCAGTTATCTTCACTGAACAAAAACGAAAAAGGGAAATCAATTGCTTCAGCCAAGGCAATAAAACTGACAAATACAGGAGAGAATGTCTTAACTGGAGGCCAATGATCTCTTCAACGGTATTCCAGTACCAGTAAATGCCTACAGTTAAGTATACGCAGAGAGAAAGGGCATGGGAAAGAGAAAGAGCAAAGGATGAATGGAGGAAAGAGACGAGTCATGGGAGGGAGGCAAAGTATGAGCACAGGAACTGAGGCACACAGGAGAAAAGTGAGGGTGTGTCATCAACTGCACTCTTAACAAAAGTTACAGAAATTAGTTCAACCGCAGCCTTCCTCCAGGAATGTTTCCCTGCATCACCTCATTTCTACTCCCCTTGACCAGCACCCCTGAAGAATAAGAGGAGCCACGTTAATTTATAAGTGAATTTTCCAAGCAACTTAAATTGTAGCGGTTGGTTAAAATACATATGCTGCTGCCTCACTAACTGCACTAACCAAAACGGAACCTTGTCCTTACTAGCTCAAAGTTGTATTGCTTAGTACTATTTCTGCCCCACGCTCAAGGTTTCTTCTACATTCAAGCTTCTCATAATTTTTTGGTCTGCTGACACAACTGTGTGCCCACCTGAAGCAACTACGCCCCTCCCTGACCCATCGCCAGACAGGAAGAACTAAAGGAGTATCAGGTTCACTCCACTTGTTTCATCTGGACCTTTCACTTGTACACCATTCTCCGATGAAGGTGTTCCTAGGCCTCTCCGAAGCAGTAAAGTAGGGCTTTCTTGACAAGATTTTCATAGCACAAAACTTTCTTTTGCTTATTTCTATTTCCAGGTGTCAGAAGCAAGAGTCTGGAAGGTACATGAAGGAAGGAATGACTGTCCTCCACGGAGAAGTAATTAACATGTTACGTCTTACCTTTATAGGATCCACAGGCCTATTCAAAATTTCCTTTAATAAACTGAGGTCTTCTCGATTCATTGTTGTCACTTCTCCTTTCTTATATTTTGAACTGAATCTACCAGCTCTGCCAGCAATCTGCAAGGCCTGAGAAGTGGTAATTGGTTCTATTTCTTTCTCTCCCTTTTCATTGATAGTGGGTTTTATAAGGGAATAAAAAATAATTCTTCTTATGCTCCTAAAAGAGAAATAAAAGTACTTGCTCAGACTGCTGAATAAAAAACTCTCTATCATTTGACCCTGAGGTCATGACCTGAGCTGAAATCAAGAGTCGCACACTTAACTGAGCCACCCAGGCACCCCAAAAATAACTTTTTATTTTTTTTACAAGTAAACCACATAAAGTGATCTCAGACTGCTCAAGTTGGCTGCTACCCCTGGGTGGCTCAGTATCACTCAAAACTCCTAGTGCTGTTTATTTTCTTTTCATTCTCTCAAGAGATATAAACAAGATAAATCTCAGATCTGTATTACAATACCCATTCTTCTAAACCTAAATGTTTGGTCATTCTAATGACAATTAGAAAATGTTTAAATGCCATCTAACCCAATGACTATCCATGAGTATTAAAAACAATTTACTTACAAATTAAGTCCCATGCCAATTGCATCTGTAGCAACCAGGATTTTGCATGGATCATCAGGATCATTAAACTTTTTTGCCTGAGCAAGTTTGGTCCCTAAAATAAGAAGGTTTATGTTAGTTCAGCATTTTCAGTCTTTTAACACATCACACAAAGTATATCTTGGAACCCCTCACCTCCTACTCTCCATTTTTATGAATAAAACTCTTATTGTTTCTGGGTACCAGGATGGCTCAGTCAGTTAAGCATCTGACTCTTAATTTCAGCTCAGGTCATTATCTGAGAGTCCTGGGATCAAGCCTGCACTGGGCTCCACGATGAGCATGAAGTCTGCTTGGGATTCTCTCTCTCCTCCTTCCCTCTGACCCCCTCACCCCACTGACACTTGTGCTCTCCCTCTCTAGGGAAAAAAAAAGAAGAAGAAGAAGATTTCAGAACTATAACTTCAAACAATTACCAAACTGGTATTTCACATTTTAATATTTTTGTTTTGTTTTTAGAGAGAGCCAGGAGGGGCAGAGGGAGAGGGAAAGAGAATCCCAAGCAGGCTCCATGCCCAACACAGAGCCCAACATGAGGTTACATCTCACGACCCTGAAATCATGACCTGAGTCAAAATCAAGTGTCAGATGTCTAACTGAGCCACCCAGGTGCCCCTTTAATAACTTGCTATAAAAAATCATCAACTCAACATTTAAAATACAGCCCAACAATAGCAGCAAAAACTATTAATTTAAAAACTTCTATTCCCCACCAAGATGAACCAGAGGAATTTATTTTCTATGACCCATAATAAATTACTAGTTTATCAAGTGACATAATTCAGTACCTTTTACTAAGTTCTCTATACATAGCATTACACAAATAGCAAAAATAATGAAAGCCAATAATTACCAGGTGGGAGACTGCCATATATAACAGCTGATTCCAATCCCCGAATTTCAATCTGTCGACTCACAGAATAAATATCATTCTTACTAAAACAGACAATGCAGTCCCCAGGCCGAAGGTTGTCTAATGATTCTAATGCATGATCCAGCACAGAAATGGGGGTAAGCCTCTTATAGTTTCGAACCTACAATAAAGACATGATATTTTAAAATAACACACTTAACTTCTTGTGATTAATACATAAGTGAAAACCTGCAATGAAAAGTAGCTAGGGACGCCTGGGTGGCTCAGTTGGTTAAGCAGCTGCCTTCGGCTCAGGTCATGATCCCAGCATCCTGGGATCGAGTCCCACATTAGGCTCCTTGCTCGGCAGGGAGCCTGCTTCTCCCTCTGCCTCTGCCCGCCACTCTGTCTGCCTGTGCTGGCTCACTCTCTCTCCCTCTCTTTCTGACAAATAAATAAATAAAATCTTTAAAAAAAAAAAAAAAGTAGCTAAATACTGGGCACCTGGGTGGCTCAGTTGGTTAAGCATCTGCCTTTGACTCAGGTCATGATCCCGGGATCCTGGGATCGAGCCCTGCATCAGGCTCCCTGCAGGAGGGAGAATCTGGTTCTCCCTCACCCTCTGCCCCTCCTCCCTATGTTTATTTATTTAAATAAATAAATAAAAATCTTAAAAAAAAAAAAAAAAGTAACTGACAAGTTACAACATTTTTCAAAGGAAAGTACCAAAAAACACCTTATTTTTCATATTATAAATGTTACCATCAGTTCTCATTGGTATTTCTAAATCCCTAAAATGCCATATAGCATTTCAAAAAATTTCCAAAGCACTTTTACATATATTCAATTTTAATGGCAACCTGGTAACTTCCGAAGGGTTATTAACTATTATTTCCATTTTATAAAAAAGTAAAATAGAGCTCATATAAAAGATCAGGTCTGATAAAGGTCCTTTCAGTTCTAGTCTTCTGTTATTTGCCTAAGAATGTAAAGCTAATGACAGCAAAGCCTAAAACCCAGATTTTTGTCTACTACATTCTAGCCTCTCCCTGAAAGCTGAACATAAAACTAAAAGACCAATTTTTAAAAATTTCTTCATCTTGTTCAAGTACAGTAAAAAAACAAAACAAAACCTAGGATTAAAAGGAAACCAGTTACTTTCTTTCTTTTTTTTTTTTTTTTAAAGATTTTATTTATTTATTTCACAGAGAGAATGAGCACAGGCAGACAGAGTGGCAGGCAGAGGCAGAGGGAGAAGCAGGCTCCCTGCCCAGCAGAGAGCCCGATGCGGGACTCGATCCCAGGACACTGGGATCATGACCTGAGCCGAAGGCAGCTGCTTAATCAACTGAGCCACCCAGGCGTCCCGGAAACCAGTTACTTTCTATGAATTTAAGAAAGGGATACAAACTACCACTAGCAATTAGATGTATATCAAAGGTCCTAACACCGGACATCTGAGGCTCTGAAAACCACGAACTTTTGCTAAGCCTCGAACTTCCAACATTCCTTACTTAGTTAATTTTAAAGAGATCTGCTCAAACTCCAAAAGGTTTTGTCAAGAGAAGATGAAAAGTCTCTTGTACTTTTGGAAGGCTTAGGGTATGTTGGCCATTCTGCCAGGATTTCAGATCATGATATTCAACCAAATATGTATGACCCAGTCAACTGGGAGGAAATGAAGCATTCTTTTTATTTCAGTTAAGTTCCGACTGTGCCACTGTCTGGGACCTACGAAGCACTGCTGGGATACTCTAGGCTATTTGCTATGCCACCTTGAGAACAAAGCATGTAATCTAGTACCTCCACTTCCTCCCCGGTCGTGTACATAAGCTCAGTAACCAGGTCAATAGCGGCTGATTCTCCACACAAATGGACTTCTTCAGCACAGAGTCCTGTTAAATGCAAAATCAGTCATTTTTTAAAGATATGAAATTGAATATATAATACCTTAATATAGCAAAAATGCTTTGCTTACCTATTGCTTTACAACTTTACCAAGCCTGTTTATCAATATTATCTCTTTGATGCAAACCTCAAAATAACAACCTTCTAATGGGCAGAGATTGTCTCAGAGCTTTTAAACTGGTTTCGGCGAGGTTTTGAGTCTCTTCGAGGGTGAAACCAGCCAGGATTAGAACCTGGCATTCTGATGGATAGCCCTGAATCTTATACTTATGTTTTTCAAATTAGGCTCCATGGAATCACTAAGGGCCTCAGAGGCTGAGGGTTGAAGGGTAAATGAAACTATAAGCTCCTTATCGCTGAGCAGATCCACTGTCATCTATTTTAAATTACAGATTTTAATGTATATGCTTTGTTTGAAGGAGTTCAGCTACTTGTTTTTAAATTTCAAAACACATGACCTACAACACACTGATCAAAAAATCCAAGCAGTGGAAATGTTCATTCATGTCCATGGATCTCAAACACTCCAATTCCAGGAGCCTATCCTAAAGAAATAATTAAATAAATAAATAAATAGCTATGGCCACAAAAATTTTTACTGTAGCACTATCAGTAATAGGAAAAAAAATGTTCAACTCTATAGGAAAAAACAGCACAGCTCTTCAATGGAGAATAGGCAATATTAGTATGTGGTGTGAAAAAAAGTCTATGAAATAAGAAAACTGAAAAAAAGCAAGATACAAAATAACAATTCACAAAACACCATACTCATCACAAGGAAAAAGACTGGCATAAGACACCAAAATGTTAATCCTGGTTGTGTAAAGATGGTGAGATTTGGACATTTTAACTTTAATTAACTGGTTATGCTAACTTTATAGTAAGAGAACTGGACTTCCCATTATTAAAATAATAATTAGGCTGTCACAATCACAAACACTAGGCTGACCCTCAAAAAGAAAGGATCCTAATGATCCTTCTATCTGGCAATGTCAAGCAGAGAAATGCATCTCCATGCAGATGTCACAAAGCACAGCTCCTAGTATTAAGACCACTGACCTAGAAGTGCTCTGGTCCAAGCCCATCCTCTGGATGGATCTCTGATCATTTGAATTTCATCAATCACGGCCACTTCATCTACAATGAGAAGTTATCATGAGCAATGCAATCTACTTAAACAGTGTCATGAACACATTACAGCACCACAACTCAAGCTTCTGTCACAACCATCACCACCATCGCCACTCACTAAGCACTTCTTTCCTGGCAGGCTTGCTCTAAGTGCTTTACAATTATAACTCAACTCATCTTGGCAACAAACCTATACAGTAAGTATCATCGTTCTAGCCATTTTACAGAAGAATAAACTGAGGCCCAGAGAAGTTAACTCTCTGCCCCAAGGTTACACAGCATGTGCAGTTAGTAAGTGTAAGATCTAAAAACATGAAATTCAAACCCAGGCCATCTAGCATCTACTGAGTCCTTTTGTCTTATGAGACAGCCTGGAGAATCTGCTTCATAAGAACAAACACACCCAGTGGCACCTGGGTAGCTCAGTTGGTTGAGTGTTTGACTCGTGATTTCAGCTCAGGGTCATGATCTCAGTGTCATGGAGTCAAGCCCTGCATTGGACTTCACGCTCAGCAGGGAGTCTGCTTCAGATTCTCTCTCCGTCTTCCTCTGCCCTCCCCCCGTTTGTGAATGCATGCACATGATCTCTCTCTAAAATAAATAAACCTTTAAGAAAAAAAAAAAAAA